>WAAG01076305.1:0-92195 GCA_013390105.1 Tichodroma muraria | reverse complement strand
GGCGGAGCCAGGCCCGGTCTGGCTCGGTTGCTCCCAGCGCCCCACAGCCTCCGCCCTTCCCGCCGGTCCAAACCCAGCCAGGGCTGCAGCCGAGACAGAGCCCGGCCTGGCCCGAGAGACCCCACCGGGCCCACCTATTACCTCTTCTCCCACCGCAAACCAGAAGAAGGAACTTTCTTGAGTTCTTATTTAAAATGTGTATTCACAAAGGCGTACCCATGTCTTTCATTGGCTTAATCAAGTGTCAATATCACATATTGGCCAATCAGGCTAAGCCACCACAATACCCTAGGAGCCAAGCTCAGGCATCGTCAGGATGAATTGGGAGGCAGCTACCAAACCAAACCATTTCAGTCTGCAAGGCTGGAAAGCATGTTAAGACCTCTCGCTTGGTCAGGTTTGTATGGCTCTTCCCCACAGAAGCAGAGGCCACACCATTAAACCAAAACATTCTGCACTGGAAAGCTTAGCCCACAGCCCAGTAGTCTTAAACCTTTATAAAGAAAAGTTGATAAAATAAACAGCATATAAAGACAAGTGCCATTGTTGCTGAAGCTTCCCAGAAACATCTGTCTGGGTGCAGATATGAAAACTGAAAAGTTCCAGTCCGCAGTACTCACAGCCTGATGAGGTTTACAAGAAGGGGCAATAGACCACTTTACCTGGAGGTTCAGCTCCACCTGACTGCGCAAATAATCTTCTTTGAACCTCTGCAGCACGAACAAGTGGAAGCAGTGCTTCCCAGCAGGCCCAGGCTGCCTGACAGGGCATCCCAGGGGCCCAAACTGTCACCTGGGTGCAGCTGGGCTGTCCACACACACACAGATGTTCCAGTTGCTATGGAAACAGAGGTGGTGTCAGCACTAAGATGCAAGTGGGGCTGAAGGGGAGACAGATGAACTCAAATTAACATCTGCACACAGATTGTGAGCAACTGAAGGACACCAATGTGTCAGGTTGCATTCGTCCACCATGCATCTAAAAAATACAACTGCAGACTTTTAAGTTTGAACTCAACAGTTATGATGTTCCCACCACTCCTTTAGTATCCCGTGCTGAAGTATGGATATTGCCATTCTGTAACAAAAGAGGCAAAAAAGTGGCACAAAAGGGCCTCTGCTCCCACATGCTTTCCCCACCATGGGCACATCAGTCAGCATAGCAAGCCCTGCAGCTCTCCAAGGAACTAAAAATAGCAACATTGGAGCAAAAGTATTGAGTGTCACTGGTGATGATGAGAAAATTTTGTCATGAAAGAGCAGACACCATCTGACACATGGAACAGTAACAGTAATTTGGAAATTAGAGACCCAGGCATATGCTTTCTAAAATTATCCATGAAACTAAAACCAAGGGCAACATACTTAAAATACTCTTACAGCAAGCCTGCAGACAGCCTGCATGCACACTGCAGGCCTGCCTTCTGAACTGGACTGGCAGAGCTGCCTGCCCTGGGCTGGACCTGGAATCTGCCTTTGGATGAGCACAGACTTCAGCATTAGCGTGTCCATCCCCACCTCGAATGCCTATGCCTCCAGTGCTACATGTGTGACATCGCTGGTGACACACACTCACACATACCTTGGGTAGCTCTTGTTTCATGCCAGATTGGTCAAAGTATTCCACATTTATTTTAGTGCTGCCTAATTGACTTCCCTCCCCCCAGGATAGCAATAAGCACAGCCAGAACATTTATTTGTTTGATGCAATGTGATTTTCAACCAACTGCAGAAAAATTGGCTTCTCAGTTGGGCTCCCAAGGACAAAAGTGACAGTGCAGACAATATTTACCTAAAAACTGCCCCTCACCACAACCCTGCCTTCAGGCAGCTGTCCCTGGGTCTTGGCTGCCCAGTAACTCACCCTGCACTAACAGAGGGGAAGAGCCCTCCTGGCACAGAGCAGCACTGGGTCAGTGGCAATTACGTTCAGACAAGGCAAAACCTGGGCGCTGGTTAACCAGGACAGCATTCAGGAATGCTGATTTAGCTCAGTCACAGCTTCCCCCAGGGAGCTTGCAACAAAGATAATACTCTCAAGTGCCCACAAAGCATCATGAGGTACATCAACCACCAGCTCTACAACTTATTCTTTTTACCAGCCATTCCCCCTTTTCCTCACTCTGTCAAAACCCCCAGTTTCAAATGAGCTCCTGGTGTCAAAACAAGAGACTTTGATACCAAAGCATGCAGCAGAAGTGCTCTTGCTCTGCAGTTGCTTTGCACCACCTGCACCCTGGGGACACAATCCACTGGAATCTGTGCCCCTCCCTCCTCCCAGGGCTGTGCTGATCCAGGGAGCACAGCAGCAGTGCCACAGCACATCAGACAAGGGAGCAGTTTCTGCTGTGCATGAAACAAGCACACTGAGAGGAAGCCTCTAGTGGGAATGCAGCCCTAGGAATAGCCAAGAGCAGGAGAGGTAGTTATGGTGCTTCTCAATGACACTTGTCATGGTTTGACCCACGTGCCACCCTGCCTGCACCTGTGCATTAAGTGGGAACGTGGATTCAGCATTACTGGCAAAAAGCAAGTGTTTGAGAAAGGATTTTGGTGGTAAAAGGACTTAATGGAGCATTTCACATTAAAAAAAAGTTAGAATAGGAACAGTGACACTTGCAGTGGTAAAAAGATTAATATGGGCATTAAGGTGGCATTATTAGTCCAGCAGAGGGAAGAGTAATAAGCAACCAGGCTGGAAGAAAACATGTGGGAGTTACACAGGTAGTCTGGATAATCAGACAACATATGGCCATTTTAACAGTGAGGCATGAATTCTGACACAAAGCCTGAAAGCACAGAAAGTTTACTTAAAAGGACAGACAAACCCCAATGAGTTATACATATTCTTCAAAAACCAACATGCAAAAGGCACAATGTGACTTCATGCTAAGGCTGGAGCCAGCTGCACTGGGACTGGAGCATCAGCCCTTGCACTTCAGGTTGCATCTATTTTAATTTGCTGCCCTTGTGCTCGCCTGTTCACCTGCAAGAAACTGCCAAGCTCTTTCCTCATCACCCCAGGCTCTGCTGGTTAAGGGGTCGGGTAGTGAACTCCTCCTAAACCTGCACCCTCTGAAACTGCAACAGAGTTGAGCAGGTGAGGGGATCCTAGATAGTCTGGAAACACAAACAGGGAAGGCACTCCTGCTGCTTCACCTTCCTCCCAGCTGTTCAGCATAATTCCATTGTCACCCTGAAGTGGCAGCTTGCATAAGGCAATCACTTTGAGTATTTCAGGTCAACGCCTGCCCAAAAGTCAAGACAAAGCTTACTGTGCACAGCAGACCCAGCTAAGGCTCTGCACCAGTCCTTCAGCAGCTCAGGGGCTGGGCAGTGAAACCGAGGAGAGCCCTTACACTTATGAGCCAGGCTGCTTCTCTCAGGATGGGACAGTCACCCTGGGGTGACACCCTGAGCCCTCTGCAGCAGCATGACCAGTTGTCATCCTTGCCCTTAGTGGAGAGCAAGGGCTCTTGCCTAACATCTGCAGTAAGGAAAACAGCCAGGTGAATGAAAGATTCTTAATTTTGTCACTCTAAGCAAGGCATGCAGAGCCTTCGCTGAACACAGACTTCCTTTTCAGTTTTGTATCTATCAACATTAAATGCCACAGTTCTTCCCTGACTGTTGGTTTTACACTCAGTCAAGACCCCCAGAGCCTGCAGTACCACACATTGCACCTCCTGCAGATGAAGATGAAGACTGGAGCCAGAGTCAGGATCAGCATTTGATGCCTTCAGGACCTTGTGGCTAATAAAAGCCAGAAAAATATTACAAAAGAAACCAGGAGCTGTTTCAGAAAATTGACACAAGCGAAAGGGAGCAAAAACCCTTCTGAAACGCTTCAGCAAAAGCTGAGATTTGGGTCTGACAAGACGATCTCGGGTCTCACAGAGACTTTCAAAGCTTGGGCCAAGGTCAGGCACAACACAAAAGCAAACAAGTAAATATTCATGCCTGGCTTTATGCCTCTTTATAAAAATTCAGTCCAGCTTCAGTCCTAATTTTCTTACCATTTCTTAGCATTGTTGTCACCCTGTATGAACTATGTGCTATTGATGTATGTGCCCAGTGTAAAGATTAATTGAAGAACCACAATTCAGGAGGGGTAACTTAATTCCCTTCTGCAGGTGCTCTGCCATATTTCATGCAACTTGTGGCCAGGAATACTTTATTAGTTCCATGTAAGAAGACTCATGGCAAGTGCTGTTGCTCAGCCTTTGCTAGCTGAAGCTGCTGCACAAATTCCACATCACAGAAGAGGCTGGGGAGGGGTCAAGACAAGGAAGCTGTCAGGGAGGACCTGTTAGTTTAAGAACAGAAAACAGAGACAGCTTTAGTATCTCAGGATGGAAGGGCAAGTGCACAGTCCCCTGTTTTAGACTGAAAAGGATGCCCACAGTAAGGGTTGGGGCAATGATACCATTGCTTTTGGCTCCCAAGCTAGCAAAAATAGAGTTTGTGGGGTGGAGCTCTCCTTTCAGTTGCTTGGTGCATTCAAGAATAAGAATTAAGCCTGATACATACTCTTAGTTTTGGGAATAATTATGCAGCAGCTTGAAACTCCCTCACCTAATTTGGACAAAAGCAAAGCCTATCAAAATAATCCTGCTGGTACAAAAACCTTTACAGAAACACGTTAATAGATGTTGTGCCACTACTTGAAGCAGTAAAAAAACCAACAAAAGACAGTCTTACTCTGAGGACAGGAGAGTGAAGCTGTACAGGCACAGAAAGTTCCTGCCTGGCCAGGGGCTGGTCTCAGCTCAGCTGCTCAAATAAGTTTGTCCCAGCACCTGCACTCACATTTTCACACCCACTCAAGAACAGAGAGAGCAAAAGAATGTTTTCAAGCCACCCTTCCATCAGCCTCTACCGGGCCGCTTCCTAGACTTGGTTGAATATGGTGGAAGTTTTATTCAGGAAGTTGATGGCCTTGTCCATCCCCAAGGGAAAGACTAACCAGTTGCTGGAATTTTCTGGAATACTCGGACCCCTCTGTGACACTTGTCTGAAAGGTGCTATCCAGGAAGCAAGACAAGCAGCTTAGACACAGGTTGCACTCGAAGTCATGAAGAAGGTAATATATTGGCTAAAACAGAATTTCAAACTAAATATTTAGATAAAGAAAAACACATCCAATAGGAAATTTGACCGTTGGCCTTTGGTTTTACAATTTGAAAGCTCTGAATAACAGTGTCTACATAAATGTATTTTTAGATGGTTTTACATCAGCTCCAAAAGTCAGGTCTCAGTCCTGCAGCTGAATCAGAGCTCTGCTCATGGTGTAGGAATCTTACAGGTCTCACCAAGACAGCCTTTTTTGTAATTTAATATAAATGCCAATTTCAGCATGCAAATTAACTGTGAGGCCAACTCTTTGAAGAGCTGGCTAGCCTCAATTCCCAGTGAAGTCAAGAGAGTCAAAGAATCCATAAAGGCACAGGATCAGAGTAAATTAGAAAATGGATGATTACCATGTTATGAAATCCTGATATATTCAGTTAGTTAAAGCTTCTGAGGAGTGGAAGTGGAGCCAATAATAGGAGCTAATAATAGTTCATTCCAAAGAATTAGAGAAAACTAGGGGCAGTCAAATTCTGTATTTTAGCCTAAATATTATTAATAATGTTTCTATATAGGTGAGGGAAAAAGTCAGCTGTAAGTATTCTCTAGGTACAATAATTAAGGTTCCACTGTGACATGTCTCTGTAGACATTTATTTTCCATTAAGAGAAGATCAGAATTACAGTCCAATTATTCATAGGGTTCTAAAGAGATACTCCATTTTATTCAAAAAGTCATTGACTGGATTGCAGGAGAAGTCTACCAAGCTCCCATCCACTTTAATAAGGCAAAGCAACAGACAAAGGGCAGCCTCAGGAGAGAGGAGGGAGAGGTAGATGGGAGAGCACTGCCACTGGTGGGGATGTCATCCCAGGCCAGACTCTGGGGACGCATCCCGGGTCACCTTTCCCTGCCCCCGGGGCATCCCCGCACGATTCACCCGCACGGCATCGCAGTGACGCGCGGCTGTATCCCAGCCTGGCATCTCCGTGGGCGTTTACAGGCCCCAGCTCCTCTCAGCAGGCAGAGCTCAGCTCCTGATTTCCTTACATGCCTTTGGAAGTCTCAGACTCGAATCATTCCTTCATATCCAAGCACCCATCCCCAAAATCCCCCCGCAAGCCAGATCCCCCCAGGAGCCCCGGTATGGCAGCTTTAACACCATGCCCGAGCACGGGGCACAGGAGAGGCACTCTGCACGCCAAGCTGCCCTCCCGGGAAGGGCATCCCTTCCCTGCGGGGACAGGGCAGGACACAGGCGCTGTCCCTGCCGTCTGGTGCCCTCTCCTGGCACCAGCAGCCACACCGCACCCGGTAAATCCTGCTACATCGCGACAGCGGGGACGTGTCAGAACGGATTTTCAGGGCCGTGTGGAAATGAGTTAAATCGTACACTTGAATGCGTAATTTTATAGCAGATCAGCACAAGGTACTGACAGAATAACTATAGATTTCCTTAGATTAACGTGTTTGGGGAAACAAGCTTCCTGCTTCCCAGAGGAACACTTGAATTTAGATTACAAATTTCCTAACCTTACAAAAACGAAATTGAAATGCTTTTGTGAAACATGTCTGATTAGTAAAATGCCCTTCAGTTATTTTAAAACTTCTCCTCAACCAACAAATAATGCAAATATCTAGAAATTTTTTTCTGAATTGGTCTTAAAGAGCTGGATAATTCATCCTGGAATTTGGAATTAGTCCCCTGAACTAGCTAACTATTTCTAGGACATGTAGTTGCGAATGATAGATTTAAAAACAGAGATAACGTACATGTTCCTCCAGACAGAACCGTTCTCTGGTTGAAAGCCTGTACAGAGGATTACTGTAAAGAACATTGCAGTTTCACGGCATATTTGTGCAGGATTGGTATCCTGCAAAATCCTGGTGGAGACAGCACAGGAGCAACTTACAGAGACCTAACTTTAGTGTTTAAACTAAAGTACATCACCTCCTGTCTATAAATAGAAGTTAATTTAACACACAAACATTTATTTCCAATTTTTTACTTCTAAACTAGCAGAATTTTCAAACTGGCCTACTTACTAGTCCTTTCAGTATTGATCATATGAATATTAATAACACATTAGCTCCCCAACAGTACATTGTCTTGTATCCACAACTAACACAAGCAATCATAAGCAAAACTTCAAGTCAGAATTTTCAAGAGACCTCTCATGTGGTTGTTGAAAGGACTCTTATTCCAAATCACTAGCACAAAATAGCCTTCAAATGTGCTCATAAATAAAAAGTCATGAGGAGACACACAGAAAGGAATCAAGGAACCCATGATTAACTAACTGAGCTTCCCATCACAATCAAAGCTGCTCTGAGTTGAGGTGCTGACAATAATATGATAATCAGATAATAATAATAATAGTCACAGAAGGCCACTGCAGTCCCAGGTACACAGAGCTATTTAGAAGCAGCAAAGCAAGTCTTGAAAAAGAAGTTCTTGTTCCATAACTGAATCAGCTTCCAGTCAAACTTGAAGATAAATACTGCAATGCGTGTTTATGGCCAGTGTTTATCTGCACCTCCTCCTCAAAGCCCTGTATGAGCACACAGGACACAGGCCAGGATCCTCTCTGCCAAGGCTGCTGCTCATGTTTTCCCATGCTGGACTGGGATTCCAGGCATCACCATCACCTCCAGGGGCTCAGCCTGGAGAATTCACTTCCTCTGGGTACGTGCTGTACAAACAGGAGATGGCAGGCAGCGAACACGGGAGCTTAAAACATTACAGCCACCTCCTCATGAACTCACCCAATTGCTTTAGCAGCATTTCTCTTTCCAAACCCACCTTACTCTCAGGCCCAGCCGTTACAACCTTGGCCCCCAAGACCACCTTGCCCTGCCAGTGTGCTCCAGGGAAAACAGCCCTGCTCCCAAGGAGTCTGTGCCAGGGATAAGAGAAGGAATGACACAACGGGGAAACCGCACACAGGACAAGCTCTTGGGGAGTTTTCCATTTCTAACTTGTGTTTTATATTCCAGGCTTAGTCCTTGGTGCTTTTTGCATTAACTAGCCCCTTGCCAGGTCTTTTTTCTTTCCTTAGACCAATGTGCTTTATCAGCTCTCCAGTTGGAATGGAACAGGGCAAACACAGCCAGTCCTCAGCCCTTAGTCCCCCAGTCATGTTCATCACTCCTGCACCTTCCCTTAGGCCAGAACAGCTGCCTTTCCTCATATCCCAGTTTGGGAATACAGTGGGCTGCAGAGCAGCAGCATGGCTGGGCTCCTCAGCTGAGCTTCACTGAGCTGTGTGGGAGCAGAAGCCTCACTCCCCTGCTTGGCAGGCTTCCACAGATTTGAAACACAGAGTTCAAAAAAGCATCTTCAAAGTCCCACCCCTCTAGTCAGAATATAGGAAATAACATCAAAAAAATCAATAAAGCCCCAGTGCACTGCAGCACAGAGCTCAGCCTGGGGAGCTTTCTCCAAGCCCAAAGCCTGAGAAGGTCCAAGGGACTGATGGGAACATGGCAGCCCCAGGTTCCTACCAGCACAGCCAGATGCTCCTCAAGGAGGAGTTACTGTCAAGGCAGAACTTGAGAAAACTTAAACATTTGAACGGTCTCTGGGGGAGTCAGCTGGCCTTCCCTCCCCTCAGCATACCATACCACTCCCAAAGAGAAATCAAGGGAAAAATAAAAATGAAAAAAATAGGAAAGCCACACCTTGTGATGAACGGGGAAACAGAACACCCTTGCTGAGGGGTGGGGAGTAGTGCTGTGGCCCTCCTCTGGTAGGGGGTGCCATCTCAGAGACCCCAGCAGAGGAGATTTGCTCCTTCCCAGAGACCCTCACTGTGTGCTTCAGGACCACCTGCCTCGATGAGCGCAGCCAGAGATACCTATTAGAGAATATCCATTAAACAGGGGAAAGCCACGGAGGCCACACCTCAATGAAGGGTTAAAACATTGGAAGGAGAGTGCCTGCCAAATTCTAGGAACACAAAATGCCAGACCTCCCATATTTTTATTGCAGACTTCTGCAATAAGAGTCATTCCATTAGTCCCCACCAAAAATTGTTTGTCTCCATACTTAGGTCCCTCAGCTTAACAACTTCTAAGGGAGCCATTTCACACCCTGGAAATCAAGACAGGCTGGAATGCAAGTAGGTGGTACATGAGGTTTATATTAAGTCTCATATGTCTAAACAAAAAGGTGTCAAGTATTGAAAGTCATCAACTGCAAAAAGTCTTACAATTTAATTGCAAACACACGCCTTGTCTTTCATTAGAGATGATTAAATCAATAACACCTTTGCCCAGACCCAGATGAGTCCTTCAGAGAGGGCCCAGAGTTACTGACCCTCCCAAAGAGCAGCCCTGAGTGTTCACACAGGTGTCTCCCTTTACGTTCCAGTGTCCACCAGGCCAACAGGACTTAGTTCTGTAAGAAGCAGTAACCATGCACGTACTTGCTACCCTTAGACCTACAAAATACACCAAAATTATTTTAGGATACAGCTCCCACTGAACGTAACTTCTTCACAAAAGTGCTTTTCTCCAGAAAGGTCTATCTAGTGCCTAGTTAAAGCCTCTGCATTCTCATCTTCCTTTCTCTATCTGCAAATTTTCCTTTGTACTTCTGTTTTACCTCTAATTGAAAGCAAATGACCTTAAAATGACTAATTTTTCCAGCTCTTAGAGGAAATAAATTTCCACAATCAAAAGCTTAACTTCATTAATTTAACCACAGAATTTTAAATTGAAAATATCAGTCAGTTAACTCTGGGGTACAGTCTGCTACAACCCCCTGGCTAAAACCCCATGCTTCCCCAGGATTGCAGGCTTACATGTACACCTATGCTAAGTGCCCATTTCAGCCTCTCCTTCTCCCTGGCTCCAGCTCCTCTCAGGCAGCTTTCTCCAGCAGGAACTCAAGCCAGCTGCCCTGAAAGCATTGAAGGGAACCACCTTCAGGTTAATCACACAGCAATTAATGAATAGCCTCACTAGTTTCTCAGTAGATCCCTCCTGCAAGGTGGAGGCTGAAGTTACCACAAATAGTAGTGACATTCGTTTGTCTTCTGTTTTGGTTGGCGGGTTTTAAAACCAAAGATTCAACAGAAAACTCTGAAACATTCCTTCCTTCCTTAAAGGATTCCCACTTAACAAATAGATCCTTCCTTCCATTGCAGTCATTCCACTAAAATCAGCATTGGGAAAATCCCTGCTTATATCCCAGATAGACAGGCATCAAAGCCATAAAACAGGAAGAGTTTAACCTTCTGGCCCTCTAGGCATCAAAGGCTTTCTCTTTCAGGAAACCCCCTCCTCAGTACTCACCCAGCACAGTGAAGACCCCAGGAGCAGAGACAAAGCTTTTTCTCCTGCCCTTGGATTTAAGGGCTTGTGCTCCCAGCAGCCCTGGGGAGGCCAACAGTGGGAATGGACACACCTTAAGCAGCTGCACCTGCAGCCACACCTGCTCTTACTTAGTGTCTTAATGAGGATTTAGCAACTGCAAAAACAAAGATATCAACAGCCCCAAAGCAAGTACCAGGGAGGTGGGGTTGAGGGTCCAGAATTTTGAGCAGGCCAATTGCTCAGCATAATTCAGGAGTGACAGCCTCAGTTCTCAGCATGCTCTGGGGGAAGCAGGCAAGGCAGGATCACCCAAATAAACTCAATTGTCATTTGTATGGTGCTGTGGAGGAGCAGGGATGTCAGTGTCCTGGCACCCTGGGACAGTGGAGCTGGACAGAGCCCCCAGCTCCCCCAGCTCCGTGCTTCCCACTCGTTCTGGTGCTGCCCAGCCGTGTGTGCTCCAAGACTCAGCTCCGGAGCCACAGGCAGACCTGCAGGGATGTGCCAGGGGGGTTCTGCACAGGGCAGCAAAGAGCTGATAAAGTACTGGAATCCTCTGCCCGGGGAGGTGGTGCAGTCACCATGCCTGGATGTGTTTAATAAAAAGGACTGGATGTGGCACTCAGGTTTAGTTGAGGTGTTAGGGCATGGGTTGGGCCTGATGATTTTAAAGGTCTCTTCCAGCCCAGTGATTCTGGGATTCTGTGATATTCTGAGCTGCACTTGGGGCTTCTGCAGCCCCAGCTCGGGGTGGCTGGGGGGTGAGAGCAGCTCTGGGGGTCATGAGGAGAACTGATACATAACCATGGTCCTCCCAGACTGGTTTCTTTCTCCTGTTCAAAATCCCTCAGCATCCCTCAATGGGGTCATTCTTGTGACAGAGACATTCTTGTGACATTCTTGTGTTTATTTTCATCCTCACCATCTCATGGCTGCTTGTCCTCCTTGCCCCTTAGTCCAAGCCACAGTTATCTCTGCCCTATTCTGACAATGCAGCTTGTGAAATCCATGACTGACATATTTCCAGGTCAGTCAAATTCAAATTCTCATGCATCAGCTTTATCCTGTGGGGAATTTGCTTTATTATTCAGATACCAGTTGGTTGTGATTAACATAGCAGGGGACAGAAATGCTGAGGCACGTTCTTGCAAAAACATGTATTCCTGAGATACCTATACAGAAAAATGTGCCACTTTGAGATTATGCAAAATTAACAGGTTTCAAACAATCTGTTGGGCATCTCGATTTTCTTGCTGTGTCAATGGAGCCAAAATCATAGCTTGATTATTTAATTGTATTTATCCTGCCTCTGAATTTGATTGGGGAGAATTATTACAACCAAGGCCTGGACCCTGTTGTGTCAGTTACAGCCAGAAAGACTTTAAAACACAGCTTCTGCTTCAGAGGCTGTTTTTATTCCATACCAACAGAGTGCTTGCTATTCCCCATTTCCCAGATAGGTAACTGGGTCACAGCCAGACTTTTGCCTGAAAGTGGAAGGGGAAAATATTCCACCACCAGCTTGAGTTCAGCAGGAGCAAATGTTGGGCATGGTGAGCCTAGTAAGGATGTTCTGGACACCCACCACATTCTGGAAAGGCGGGTGAAGAGAAGGGCCTGGCTGTGACCTTTTCAAAGTGTCCTCAGAGCAGAGGGTGCCTGGCAGCCACAGGGTGAAATCTTGCAGAGGTTTTGTAAAAAGGCAACTCTTTCCTGGGGCCAATGGCCACAGACAGCAGCTCACAAGGGACTTCATTGTGCAGGACTCCTTATTTGCCATCGTGGAGCAGCAAATTGAATTCCATTTGTCCCCAAGTCTGCCTCCCTGAAGGGGAATGGACCCCTCCAAGTGTCTGCTTTGGCCCTCTGCTCTGCACCTGCCTTGGCTACCATATTCCACTTTGGGAAACAGGAATTTTCAGAGGCTCAGGTCAAAAGGTGACTGCCTGACATCCATCCAGGAGAAAGGGGACTGTATGCATCTGGTGAATATAATTGTTCTTTGATCTCATTGCTGCTGATCTACACCAGTGTGAATTTGCACTGAAAATGATGAAGCAATGCTAGCATGGAGCCAACGTATGTGAGAGGAAACTCAAGCTTCATGCCTCCAGCTTGTATTTAAACCTCCATGGATTGCTGTGTATGACACAATTAGGATAACACATTGTATATAACACATTGTATAGTGCTGGAGCCAGATGAAAACAGCATCTGCCTTCTCCTGTGCTGCTGGATACTCGTTTGTACCCAATGGTACAGACTTACTGGGAAACAGGCAGACTGGAAAACAAAAGCATCTGCGTGGCTCTGCTCCTGTATGGCTCAGTTTACTCCTGAATATTCTCTCGTCTCTCTCCTACGCAGTGACAGGAAAATGATGTATATTTAAAAAATACTTATGAAGCCAAGTTGTCAAGGTTTCAAATTTCTCACTATGTAACCAATTCTCACAAGATGCCAGATCTTGGAAATAGGGGTCAGAGACTTTGAGGTTTTCCCACCCTTATTATTTACATTCACAAATGGTTTGAAGCATAAGATTCTGAGAAGTGGTCAGAGTGATTTTCCCATGTTTGTTTGTCCATGGTGACACTGTGGCCAGCTAGCTCATGAAAAAATAATGAGCCTGTTTCAGTGTAATACACAAAGAACTGCATTTTCCATAGAGTTCCATGTCAGATGGGGCTATCTGTCCTTTTTGTGACTGAACTGAATCAAGTTGCTGCAACCGTCAACCTGTATTGTCTTTCCCTCCCTGAATTGCATTATGGAGTTAATTTAAATTACTTCAGCGAGTGGTGATGCTTCTGCTGATAAAAGTGTGCCTTGGAGCACTGGCCAGATCGCACACACACAGAAATAAGCACTGGAAACAGACAGTGGGCAAAATCCTGGCCTTGGAAAAGTTAATGTAAATGTTTAGGCTTCAGTATAAACAGGCCTTCTGTCCTTCCTCGCAGGGAATGAGATAGGAGGGAGTAACAAAAATAAGAAGGTGATAAATCCTGAGTGCACAGTCACCCAATGTAACTGGTTACACAGTGGCAGCAAGCTGTGTGAGACCTCTACACAGCCACTTGTTTGGTGCTGGAGATCAGATTCGGGTAGGGATTACCCTCTTTCTGCAGGTTTTACACAGAGTTAAGGTCTGAAAAGGAGTTTCTAACAGAATGGCAGAGCAATGTGTTGAATCTTGAGAATCAACCACATAAATTATTCCTGAAAGTACCTTGCCATTACCAATTTCACTGACACATGTGATGACAACATTCTTCTTTTGGTCTACAGCCTGCACCCATAAGTCCCAGATTTTAGAAAAAGCCCTGTGATTTACCTCACTAACACAGACAACAAGCTGTGAATGTTCTGTGCCCCACAGATGTGGGCTACCTGCTGCTACCTGCTGGCACAGCAAAACAGCTGCATCATTCCTCAAGGAGGTGAAGATTGAAGGGATGACAGCACAGACCATGGGCTCTGCCCTGCACCCCTTCTTTGCCTTGAGTTCCTCCTTGTACTTCGAACTTCCAGTGTGCAACTTTCTAGGATGAAAAGTTACATCTCCAAAGTCTGCCCAGAAGCTCTGACTGTTCCTCTCTGCCTTTGGCACTAGACACAAGTTCAGACTGGTTTTGTGCATTTCCCAAATTTGGTCACATCCTCATCAGGAGGACACAAGTAGTCACTGGGATGTTCAGTCTTCCTCAGTGGCTGAACCAGATAATGAAAGACATCTTCATTCCTGTTGGGAAGGGCTTCCCAGCCTTCCCTAATTGATGTCAGCATCAATAGAGCACTTTTTGCTGCTACAGCTCAGTAGCATTTATGGTAGGTTTCTTTTTTAACTATGCTTTCATTTTTTTTCTTATTTCCTGCTCTTAGAATCTTGTCCTGCAAATTCTTTGTTTGGGTTTTATGGACTTTTTGATCATATTTCTTAGAAGATAATTCTTTTGGGATGTCACAGGCACAGAGGAACTTGAAAGAATTACCATTGTTGACAAGATGTTTGGCCATGGACAAGTGTTCCTCATTAAGAACAGGTTCTGTTTTCTACTTATAAAAACAAACTTCCTGCACGCTCCAATTACAAGGAAATGGCCTTATTTTTATAAGGATGAGTTTATTTTTGAAGCCAGCAAGGGGCTTAGTCCTCATCTGGCCTTTTATCACGTTCATGGTTGCTTTCCCTTGCCCTTTCAGAACTTGAGAGAAACTCCTCTCAGTACACCATCAACCCTTGACCCAAAGCAAAACAAAAGTACCTTAAAAATAATCTTGTGTGCTTGCTGCAGGCTAGCACAGAGCTCCACATCAGAATGAGGTCTAGAATAATTTCACCCATTCGGGGTTCCTTCTGGCTCTGCCCTTGCCTTGCATTAAATAACAATTTATGACTCTTCTGCCATGTTCCTTATCTTGCAGCACATGCACTGACGCAAATTGAATGCCAGGAGCAATAGCATGAACTGCCTGTGGGTACCCAGGAAAGCTGTGATAGAACTCAAAATAGAGCCTAACTCTCTTGGGTCTCACTTGGATTTTGGTTTTTTCCTTCTTAATGCCATCTTCACCAGCCTCCCTAGCTGCAGCTTGGCACAGCTGACTGCGAGGGATTGGCAAGCAGGAGCAATCCAACTGAAATGAATGGAGTTATTGGAAGGCTTAAAACCAATCATCTGGATAAGTTACCTGATGTCACACAGGGTGAAGACATTGGAGATCTAAATTTCTGGCTTAAATCCTGGCAGGAGCCATGATTCAGTAGACATTAAAGCATGTACTTAATTAAAACCTCCCACTGTCCCATCCCCGGGCAATCAGGCATGTGAATGTGTGTTTAGGGCTTGTCAGGAATAGCTGTTGCTTGCCTTGTTACCCAGAGCTAAGTACTCCACATCTTTTCTGCCTGCCTTTGGACCACAGTGGAGCTGTTTGCAGAATTAATGAGGATTTATGGCCACACTGCAATGGGAAGACTCTTGGGTCCCCACTGTGGTGGTTCTGGCAGCTGTGCCCACCTCACTCGTGTGTCTGTAAGCCTGGGCATTTCCTCCATGCTGCCATCAGCCTTGCACACTCGTGTACCCTCAGACAGGTCTCCCCTGCTCTCAGCAAGGCTGTCTTCTCTTTATTTTCCATAAATCATCTTCTAACTTCTTTGTGATCTAAACACAGGGCCTGAAAGGGATGATATGTTGACAAAATCTTAGTTTACTTTTACAGCTTCAGAGCAAAAAAGGACTATCAAGGGTTTTACATTAAGCCTGTTATTTCCATTGTAACAACTGTTATTTCTTTTTAATCTTTTGTTAGGGATAACGAGAAGGCTGCAGGTAATGGGAAGGAGGGGGAGCACATTTAAATAATTTTTATTTTAAAGCTTTAAAAAAGGCTTTTATTTTATTAAAAGCCCATACTCACGCATTTGCATTACCCTTAGCCAAAAAAATTTCAAATAGAATCTCCCACAGAAGGGTATTTCCCTGTTTCGGGCAGCTCTCACAGCAATGAGCTGAGTTAATTTTGTCTCCATCCTCACACACTCTGGGCTCTGGCCCCAGTCCAGCAGAGCACTTTGAGTTGTGTTTCTTGCCCGCTGGTTTCAGCGAGTCCCTCTGCCTGCCTTCAAAGATAAGCACGTGCATAAGGGCTGTGCTGGAGCAAGGTCAGAGGCAGCCCATGGACATTGAGCCTTTGGTATCTCTACAGCATCTTGAGGGCTTCAGAGGAAAGGCACTGCTGTATCAATGAAGCCAAAGTTTACATATGGAGATGTCTGTAAACTTTAAAATGTAACCCTGTGAGCCTCTAGAATGTGATGTACCTGCACTTGCCTTTTTTTTTTTTTTTAAATAAGCAGTATGTAAAATATTATCTGTCTCAGAGTCGATACAAAAATAACGGCTGTGCCTCTTCCAGATGAGAAGAAAAAAACCCTGCAAACAAGCTCACACACATACACACACAGAGTGAAAAATGCTTAATGTTGAAGGATTTATAGTCTGTATTTCTGTGTCCTCCTGTTTCATGCAGATGAAAATGGGCATCTAATCACCAGCTTGATGATAAAAGCATTAAAAAGCATGTGAGAACAAGAAAAAGGAAGAGAGGTGGGCCTGACTCAAAGCANGGGACATTTTACACAAAGGGTGAGGGGTATTCTGGCACCTTGTTCAGCAGGAGTCAGAAAGTAACATAGCAGGTTGGTTCTGCTAAAAAAGAGAAGTTTGTGGTGTAGGATCATTTTTTCCACTCCTGCTAGTGGACAAGATGGAAGTGGTGAAAGGAGCAGAGACACCATCAGGGATGTACAAACACTGGGAAGCACACAGTTTACAGAGAAGGCCAGGCCCTGGGCTAGCAATCCGGAAACAAGCCTAACCAATGCATGTGTGACAGATGCCCCCATTTATTAAGTATGGTTGGAAATGGGTTCCCAATATCCCTTTTTCACTTTCCCTAAAGACCCTCTTTCTACTGGATCTTGAGCATGGACAGCCTACAAAACCAGTACTCACCACTCGTTTGCAGTCCCCATTTTGGGGTGCTGCTGAGGGCAGCACGGGAGTGCCAGTGCACGCCTGCTCCCCTGTGTGAGGCCAAGGCTGGGCACAGGGGGATGTGGATGGGGAGCTAAACACAGGGCAGGCCACTGAGGAGCTGCTGGGAGGGCACCGTGGAACGTGGAGGCAGGTGACACCAGCCCTGCTCTGAGGGCAGCTGTGTGAGCCCGTTTGGGTCACTGGCCTTACACACGCTCCTGTCTCAAGCTACAAAATGTCCCAGCTGTCAATATTCAAAGTGCTGTCGTGCTGCAGCATCCCACTCCCTCCTCGGGCTGCACTACGGTCTCAGAAATGCCTGTCAGACCTTGGCATTGAGAAACTTGGGCTAGCTCTTCCTGAGCTTACCAGAAACACTGTTCAGTGAACATCACTCTATCACATTATCACATTTTTGGGAATCTGTGTTGTCTAACGAGCTCCTGTTTTTAACTAACAGCCTTGAAAACTTGGTTTTCTTGCTGAAAGCAGCCCAAGTGGAACAATATTTTTGTTATCAAACTTTCAAAGAAACTTGCTGACCTAAATTGCAGCCAGGATGGAAAATTACTGTTACTAAAGCCCACTGTCTCGTGGCCATATAAACAGTTGTGCAAAGTGAGACCCTTTGGGCTCTCCTGGACTGCAGCAGGCTGAGACCAGCACCTCTCTCTGAGTGGAGCCTCTCAGAGCAAAAGAGCTCTCAATGTTGCTGTTCCTGCGGGACAATCACCAAACCACAGCAACAGAGCCTGGGCTAATACCCTCACTCCTGGGGGCTCAACTTGAGGAGATGCAAAGACATCTGATATGAGTCCTTTGCTGAACTCAAGGGAATTTTCACAGGTATTTACCTTGTACATGCTCCTGTAGGTCTGTGTGAGGGTGAATGTGCTATAGCCAGTGTACAATGGATGTTGCTCTGCTAGATTCTTGAGTCCTTTAGAGTCATAAGAAGTTAGGCCTATAAGTGAGTTATTGTTGTGCTATTGTAAGTCCTATAAGAATCTTTTGTTAAATTGTTTAAAGTAAGCTCTCGATTAAATGCTGTTAAGTCTAAGTGCTATTAAAACCTTTAGGCCCAAATTGTTGGTGAAATCCAGAGCTAAGTTTGGCAAGGGGGTTCACTCTGAACATTGTGACTGAACAGGAGGGTCTCCCTTATTCTTTCTTATCCTCACCCTTTTCTTATCCCCATCCTCCAGGTAGATAATTTTTTGTTGGTTTTAGTTCCAAATACATTGATTTTAGGTTTTAGTCCAATTTTTCTCTGTCTGCTTTAGAGCAGAGAGCAGTAGAGTGAACCTTGTCAATAAGCTTTGTCACATTTTCATTTTAACATTAAACCTGATTTTGCTGATACCTTTGTCAGTGATTCTTTGAGCAACCTAAAACACTCTTTCATGACAGCTGCATTTTGCATGTGCTTGTGCAGGAGTCACACCTTTCCTAAAAAAAGGGGAGCAGAGCACTGTGGCACCAGCTGCCTTGCACAAAAATACAGTGCTCATGGGAAGGGAGATTGGGGATGCCCCACCATGCACGTTGCCCAGACCAAAAAAATCAAAGCATCGGTAAGAGTCAAGCATTAAAGGAAAAACTCCTGCCCTTCTCTCCCAAGAACACCTGACAGTGCCTGCCCAGCTTCTGTCAACTGTCCCAAGTGCTCCCCAGCTCTAGTGCTGGGTGAGACAAGCCACCACATGCCTGGCAGCTGAAGCACTTGGTACCCTTTGCCTTCTAATATAATTCACATTTGCCTTGGGAAGGTGACAGGAAGGGATCACAGGCAGAGAAGCTTGAGCAACCAAGAGAAATCACCTTGATTCAGTCCCTAGGCAGCCCACTTAGTTATTCCTGTCTTAAACTCCCACCAACACTATAAGCCCCAAGTCAAGGTAGGTTTAAAATTCAGCACACTTTAAAGGTTTTAAAACCAGATATGATCATGACTGTAGATTAAACGTATTGATAAACATGTAAGTACCCTCATCATTTTCCAGGGTCACATGGGAAGACATAAACAATACCAGGAACTGAATCTATCTGCCAAGGAATGCCTTAGAGCTTTACCAGCAACACTCCCCTCACCACTCCTCTCCAAACTCATTTGTTATCTTCTTTACAAAAATTTCAGCAGTTTTCCCTTTAAATGACAAACGTTGCTGGGGCCTGAGGGCACTAATATACCCTAAAGGCCTCAAGCAGCTTCACCTGTAGCCTCCTCCCACGCCCCTGCCCATGGTCCCAGGGAGCATTTAAGCTCAGCCCAGGGCCACAATTCCTAGTCTGTTTTTTGTGGTGGTGTTAACCTTTGGCTCTGCTAGAGTTATGACTGTTTCTGTTTTATGGCTCCTGCTCGGATATTTGAGGCCCTAATCTATAGCAGGCTGATGTGGATACTGCTTTCCTATAAGGCTAATGGAGCCTAACTGGGGGGAGCAGGGGGTTTGGGAATGTGGCAGTGGTTGTTCCCCCCAATGCTACAAAGGTGAGAGGTGGCTGCATAGAGGATGTAAGATGTTCCTAGTTCCTTTATGTAGAGAAAGAAACTGATACATCCTTTAGTCACAAAAGTAGTCTGCTGAAATGGGGTTTTCACCTTTGTGCCTTTGGTCCTGCGTTTTATCCATCTCCTGCTGCAGCTGACGTTTTACCCCGACTTTATTCAAATTGTGACCGTGCTAAAGCCGACCAGGCTCTGTCCCCCTGCCGTGGGAGCATCTCGGGGTCCGAGCGGAGATGCCGGGACAGCAGAGGGAGCCGGAGCCCCGCGCAGCAGACCCGGGCCGGGCTCGCTGCCACCGGGGAGCCTCCCGGGCAGATCCCACATCGCCTGCAGCTGCGCCTGTCCCTGCTTCGTGCGAGCTGCGTGGTCGTGAATGAAGCGAGGTCCTGCCAGGACCCTGGTAAGGCTGAACTTCAGTAATGGTGGCAAAAATAGCATTAAACTGAAAGGTGAGGCAGGTCATAGTCTGAGCTGCGAGGCGAG
The DNA here is from genome assembly GCA_013390105.1 of Tichodroma muraria. Taxonomy (NCBI): domain Eukaryota; kingdom Metazoa; phylum Chordata; class Aves; order Passeriformes; family Sittidae; genus Tichodroma; species Tichodroma muraria. The sequence goes on along the minus strand of WAAG01076305.1, from coordinate 72,267 downwards.
GTCAGATGCAAACCGACTGCAAAGTCATGTGTCAAACATGGGCAGTGATCATCAGATTACAAACTACGTAGCAATAAATGCTGCAGGCAAGAACTACTCTCCCTGTGTTTAACCGTATGCACCAAGGAATGTGAGTGTCAACAATGCTGTTTTAAAGATGAATTTATTTGGTCCTGATCTATTATATCAGGAACCTATTATGACCTGAACCTATTATGTTCAGCCTCGTTCAACAGCACTGGAGTTTAGCAAGCACATCAGTCCAAACTTGAACATCAAACATATTCTCTGCAAAGTTGCTTGGTAAGGCCACTAATTTACAAGGCTAATCTCTGCCTTCAGTATATAAGGCAATAATCTGAGTAACCATAATTCACAAGCTCCTAGAGCTGTGCAGGGTTTGCTCTCCAACTACAGTGCTAGAACCGGTCACTGTTACCCAGATAACCTAGGGCAGAGGGTAAGTGCTGTTTCATTTTGGGATGGTGACTGATAGTCTTCACGCTGTCAGTCTTTAAAACAGCAAAAACTTCGTAAAGTGGATAAACAGAACAATTCTTTCCAGACCCACATGTGATGTTCCTTGGGTTTGCTAACCCACTTCGCTTGTAGCAAAGCCTGTGTGGCTTTTGGTCTGGCAACTGCTGCAATGATACAGCCACTAACAGGTCTCATTGATTGCTGGTATCAAATATACTGGCAACTTGCTCACATTTGTGATGGATTTTTTGTAATCGAGCTCATCTCTTCATCAATCTGGTTAATCAATTTTATTGTCCCTAGGGCAGAGCTGCTTGTGGACAGGTATAACTGGTGATATTGAAGTAGCCTTGGCACATGAATCTAAGGGAATAAAAGACCCTGGGTGTAGAGAAGCTTCTATTTATCCTACTGAAATCTTAACTTTGGTAATGAAATATTTAATGCACTTTTATTTAAAGAAACATCTCTGTGAAATGAAAACAATAAACAGCTGCTGATGGCTTAATAGCTTAAGTGTAGCTGGAACATTTAATCAATCTGAAAAAATTGTGAGTATATTTCAAAATGGTGGAGGTTATTGCTATGATACATCTAACCTTAATGGCAATGGGAAAAATATATCCTCTCTTGAGAGTTCTTGAATAAGCCTGTCAGTTTGTGACCAGTTTATTAGATTCTCTCTTGAGTTTAGTCATCTGTGGCTGTGCTGAATAGCTGAGTAAGGCTATAGCAAAGAACTGACCAATTCATCCGAATAGGTGCCTTGGATGAACTTCGGCCTAATGGGGGTGCAGGAAGGGTGAGCACAAGTCCTGGATGCCCTGCTGCTAGAATACAGCTGCTGCTGCCTCTCATTCTCCCTGCAGCAGAGCTGCTTGGAACCCAGTGCTCCTCACTGCCCCGTACCCTCTGTGGTGCTGACAGGCATTGCCAACTGTGTCTACTGTTGAAACAACATGAAACAAACCAAGTTGGCTTTAAACCATTGTTGGCTCTAATACTCCATTTTGCCTACAGCAAAAATAGTTTGAAGTGCTACTAAATCCTGACCCACTCTGGTGGCAGGCTGGGTGTGAGGTTTCTGTCATTCATGTGAAAATGTGCAGATGGATGGTAGGAAAAAAGGTGTTGGTGTCAGTGGTGATAGGAGGGGAGAAGTCAGCCTGCAGCTGCTCTTTGCTGGCTCAGGAGCATTTGTTTCACTGGTGGGCAGGAGCACCAGCCTGCTGTGTTGTGCCAGTAACGTTGCATGGACCCTGGAGAAAGTCAAACCTGCTGCTTGGAGATGGCAGAGCTGCCCTGGGGGAGAGCTGAGGATACTCCTGGGGAGTGGTACTGGGATACCTGGCAGGATCAGCTCCTTGGGAGCCAAGCTGCATTAGTCCTGATGCTAGTAGAATTGCTCCCCTCCTTTGCTTCCAGTACCTGCTGCTGCATGCAGCACTGCCTGCTACCTGTGAACCCCTGGCACTCATTTGCGTGCACAAATATAATCTTTCTTCAGAGAGAGGTTAAAATGATAAGTTGAAATAAATGTGAACAAATGCACTTACTTGTTGGCTCTTAAGTGTGATTGAGTGTAGAGCTGCTCCTTAACTCTATAGTTTGTAACTCTGACCTTCACAATCAGCTCTAGTTCATCTGCAAGTGGTTCATTTTCACTGGGCCATCTCTAATTGCACTGCAGTTATTCTGTTAATGGTTTTGTAACTATCCAGATCCATCTGCTATGTCTCCCTTCAATCGCTTCCAGCAGCTACGATTATCAGGATGATCAAACCACTTGCTGGCAGGAAAGCTGTCTGTTCACAAGAACTGGAGATGTCATATTTCAGTAAAACTGACTGTAAGATCAAGCACAGCATCAGCCTGGGAGCTCACCTGACCCAGCATCAGAGGAGTAAGATGCAGAGCAGTTCTGCTCCCAGGCCAGGCTCAGACACTGCAGCCAGGACACTGTGTAGTTGGTAAGACATTCCACAGCTTAACTGTATCAAACCCCACTACCTTTTCTTTTGAATAAGCTGTTGCCAGACTAATTTGGTATCTCTTGATAGAAAACAAGGTCTTGTCATCCTTTTGCTGGCCTGAAGATTCCTAGTCTGCTTTAGCTGGTCTTGTCTGCTTGTCTCCCTCATGTTCTTCTTTATATCTTGTCTTGTTCAGTCATGACCTTCTGTTATGTGAGACTGCAAATGCAGGCAATATTCAAAATGGGACTAATTGGCACAATGGCAGGGTGATGTCTTTTGTTTCCGATCTTATTTGATTTGCCCTTTTTTCTATGACTGAGCATTAAAGAACATTATACCATGACTACCTTTGGTACCTCCAAATCTAGTTTGAGTGGGAATGGTCAGAAACCACTTGCCTTGAAGTGGGAGAATTTTACACAGGTACCTCATTTTACATTTACTGGTCACTTTGTTACTTGGCTCGTTGGAACTGTGAGGTCCTCACACCTGTCTGAGCAAAGCATATTCTAGTCACACGAATCTCCTTTTGACCTGTATTATTTGGACAAATTGCTGTGAGAAATAATCATTTGTTGCTTGTTGTTTTTAGGGATGGTCAATATATCACTGTCAATAGTTGTTTCTGATGTGCAGAAGTGTTGTAGTCCTATGGAGAACATTTTGTCTGCTCAGCTCAAGGGCAGAGCACTTCAGATGCATCTGTAAGTCCTATTTAATTTTTAAATAAGTTCCTATGGAGCTCTGCATGCATTTGTTTTTGTCTATTGATTAAACAGGAAAGATTCTGGCTTTTTAAAACTATATACAGGAGTTTTTTTCAGTGCCTGGAGGATTATAGATTTTTGTGTGTGTGATACCAGTCTAACATAGCTATTGAGAAAACAAAGGCATCCATAAACTTGCTTTTATGTGTTCCTTTATCTTTGTTTCACGTTAATCGACAAGGAGGGCTGAATTGCTCCACAGGGGTTGGCTCTGGGTAAAACAGCCTGTTAGTAAGAGGCCCATGTGAAAGCAGGCTGGCAGCTCCAGGACTGCTCCCCATTGAGTCACACTAACACCTGTGCTGCCCAAATTGCATTCCCCTGTTCCCAAGGGAAGGTTCTCTGTGCTCCAATTGATTTCTGTCTCTGACACGGCTCTGTGTGGGATTTTCTGGCTTTGAGATCCATCTACAGAAAGTACATATTGATTGGATCCTCCTGGGATGGGTGGGTAGGAAAAACAACATCCCTTCCTATCGTGTAGCAAAGCTTTTCTGAGTGAATGGCCTTAGCTGGAGAACTTTATGCAAACTTTAGAGTACAGAACCCAAAGAACGTCTTGTCAGCAGGATTAACAGCTTTTTGAGCTAATGGGCTGCTCTGAAGAAAGGAGAATAGTAAATTTCTTTCCAAAATAAGTAGAAATTAAGACACTGAACTCATTAAGCAGCTGCCAGGTTAAGTGCTATAGTGTCTGCTGAAATGTGGCTGCTGCTGAGCAAGATTTGCATTTGTGGGCACTGTGGTATCTCCAATTACTGCTCAGCAGTGAAGAAGCCTGCAGGGCAGCAACTATTAGCAGAGGCTCTGCTAACTGATCCATGCCAGAACTTGTACTGGACATCCAGTGCTGTTATTTTAACTGCCCTCTGTATTGAGTTTGAAAAAAGTGCTCCTAGAGAAAGGAGAGAAAAAAAAAAAAAAAAAAGAGGGGATGAAATGAATGTGATTGCAGGGTGTTACATATGGTGCAAGTCAGAGCACCGTGTGTTCTGGGACCAGCCAGAGAGCACACTGCGCACTGTTTGGCACACTGAACCCACCAGGCAGTCCTTCAAGCAGCTGATGAGAGCTCATCAGTTTTTCTCTAGTCCAACGTTGTGTTTAAAATAGGCCCAGTTGGAACAAGTAGTCATGTTCAGCAACAGAGGTGTTGATAGAAGAGGTGGTATCCTGTGATGCACGTTGTTTTCAATGCTAAGTCTTTTTATAATTTCCTAGGTCTGCTTTAGCATGGAATCCCTGAGAGTTTATTTGTATCTCCAGTATGTGCACTAGCAAGTGGAAAATTTTGATTTGAATTAAGTTGCTAGCACGTATCTGTTAGAAGACTGTCATACAATGTCATATCAGTGATCCTCCTGGCTCTGGAAGTAACTCCAAGCTTCAAAAGACAGGCAAGTGTAAAGGTGTGTGTGTCAGCCCAATAGCCATGGGAAACTTCCCAAGATCATCCAGTGTTGTAGCAGACCATGTTGTGACCAGATTGACCCTGAATCTGATAATTTCTGGGACTTTGTCATCCTCTTACAGCACTGTTAATATCTCAAGAGGAGAGCAGCAGGATGTGGCTGTATCAGGAGCATCGTTATTCTCTGTCATCATCCATAACATGTATCTCACCTCCCATTTGAAACTACACCTGGTTTATCAACTGCCAAAACAAAAAGCTACTGATGGATGTGCACAAAAGTAGCTTTATGGCAACCATTCAGTTATAGCTGATGACTGTTTTGTGTGTGTACCAGCACACCTCAGTGTTTCTGTATTTTTATTGGAGCAGGCTATGCAGACTAGGCAGTGAAAGGGAAAGCTTGGCTCTGCAGGCAGTGCTGGTGAGTGGACCCAGGTACGTGGATGCAGCACAGGTCTCCGAGGAAGTGCCTTTCCCACCCCAGGTGAGTGGGCTGAGGTGCTGCAAGAATGTGGCTCATGTAGGGAATCTTTCTACAGGCCTAGGAAATACATATTAAGCAGGAGGATTCAAGCCTTTCAAATATGGAATAGGTTCTGCTTTCATAATATTTTTCTTTTTAGCCTCCACAAGACTTGGCACAGCCTAGTGTGCTACAAAGCACCCTTTTTTCCCCCTTACTCAGAACATCTTGAATTAATTCTTGGCAAAACTATCTAACTGTGTGTAGATAGGAAAAAACTCCAGCCAAGCTGGGTCCTCCTGCAAGGCCACTCACCTGGCTCGCTCTGCTCCAGGACTTTGTGAGTGCACAGGTTTCCCCTGTGCTTCTGTGGCAGATGGGTGGATGTGGTACAGCAAAGGCACCGATGTCAGGACCCACACACGCAGTTGAGAAGTGCAGGTGTCTAGAACTGACACAGAAATTATTTTGTAGACCATAAAGGCAACTGAAAACTCCCAGCAAGAGAGTGCAGCTCAGATCAGCATCTGTGTTCATGTACAGCAGATATTTTTGTGGCAACTTTTGCAACAGTCAGATCTCACAGCATGAATGTGCACAGTGGGCTCTGCACTGGCAGCTCAGTAGCTCCTCTCAAGAGAGCAGCCATCTGAAATAGCTGGAGGTTTGGCAAGATGACCTGAACTGCCACATCTTCGAGAAGCATGGAAATCCTCAATCTGCCTGGGAGTCACAGAACACTTTCTGCTGCACCTTAGTCCCTGACCACACCTGCTGCCATCAGGGGTTGTGTGCCAGATGAAAATCAATCAAGATGTACATGTCAATTGAATATTCTCCAAACTGGGTCTCCCCTTCAGGCTTCTCAAAGTGCTGGATCCATGCAGCAACCTGCACAGGCTGGAGCCCAAAGCACCAGCTTGGTGTGGGAGAGGAAATGAGTATAATGTGAAAATGCATTTCAGTGCACCTTATGGACCCTCTGAAGGCACCTGCACCACCAGCATGGCTGCGGTCCTCGGGGACCTCCTTCTTTACTTACTGTAACCCAATTGATTTTAGTGGGCATTTGATGCCTGGGTTCATTTTAAGGTCTAGATTTTAAGAACATAAAGCACTGCCAAGTATTTCTGGGGTTTGTGACTGAGCAGGAGAGGGAACTCAATATCCTTTTAGGAATTTGCTCAGCTAACGTTTTTGAAAATCTATTTGTCTAAAGGGGCAGAAAGGCAATCAGGAGGGCAACAACTATAATAATCACTGAATTTGCTTCTGGATTTTTCCCTCTATCTTCCAAAAACAAGTGTTATTGCCAAAGTTGATTCTGATTTCCTCTCAGAAACTGTCCACTGTCTCTTCCATGGGCAGTGCTGAAGTATAATGCAAATGTGAGCAGTTAAAATACCTGAAGAAGACAAAATCAGATTGGTGTAGTAACTCAGTGACGTTTTTCCCCCACCCTTCCTTACAAAGCACTACTATTTTACAGCAATATAAATCCTTTTGGAGTTTTGTAGCTGACTCAGAGCTGCAAGGAGAAGAAAAGAAGAGAAAGAGAGAGGTAATTTCCAAAGTGAAATGAAATTAATCACAAAACCAAATGCTTCCAAAGACACTTGATTTCATGTTGGTTCAGAGGCACCTTTTGGGTTTATGCCACCTAAACCCAAAATATCAATGCACATTTCAGAACTGATGGTCTTTTAATACTCTGTGTTGCACTTCAGAAGCTATAAGAAATGTGACTAGATTTTGTTATGCCTAAATTAATAATGTATTAGTAATTCCATTAGTAATGGAATGTATTTTTCTGTTAAAACAAGAAATAATAGAGTTTATGCAATTATTAATCTCTTGTAATGATCCTCAATTGTACAGATTACTTTTCAGAAACACGAGCAGTTTCTTGCAGACAAGATGACATTTACTGGCTTTTTTTTCTTCTGTGTGCTGATGAATATGCTAACAGGTAAGATTACGAATTTATTTTATCAAGCTGCCAGAAATATTTTGTTACAAATACAGTATCTTCCACTTAGTATTGCTGACATATTAATCCCAGCTGTTCGGGCTGTGAGTTCTGACTAACAGCCAGACTAAGTTGGTTTGTAGCAGTGATTGATTGCAAACAGGGAACTCCTTGCTCTGCTATTCAAGAAAAAAAAAATCCTTTGGCTACAGAGAGGATCCTATGTGGGCATTAAAGAACTTGTAAGCTTCTAGTTACACATGGAAAATGTATGGTTAACAGAAAGTCTTTCTGTGCAGGAGCTGGTACTGATGTTTTTCTTCTTTATTTGCAGATGCCCGATCCATCCAGGATGGAGATGGTAATTCCTAATGTGTTTTTATTTTCCTTGTGTCACTAATAATTAGGAGAGTAATTTGTAACTCCCAGACTTGATGCCAAGCAGTGGCTTTGGCAGGAATGCTTATTAACCTCAGTGGACTATGGAAAAGCTTTCAATTAGTTCTGGTGGAAAAAGAATAGTGAAATTAAAAGAAATCCTTTAAAATTTATTGAAAGGTGGTGACATTAATGTATAATAATAGAGCTAATATCCAGTCTTAAAATAAAAAGGGATTACAGTCAAGTCACTAATTCTGTTGTACAAAATCCTAACTGGAATGCACCAGACCTACAAATGCATAGGACATCTGAGAATTTTGTCTGTCCTGAACAATAATGCTGTATGTGTATCTGCTTTTTTGGCAAGAGATACAGACTTTCATGACAAAAAGCTTAAAATTGCCATAAATCCAATTAGAGAAATGTTGGAATAAATCCCTTAGCACAGCTACCCTGTGGTTCTTGTCACTTTGTGTGATTAGTCCATCGGATTAGTGTTTGCCTTCGATTAAAAAAACCCTCAACACCCTAATGATGTTTACACTGGCTTACTGATGATTCTATCATTTAACCTCTTTTTGGCTATTCAGACAGAATTCTGTCTGAAAACAAAGTTGCAGAGAAGTATCTGCAATAGCCAGGGGCTGCCATTGCTGGTGTACATCTCAGTGAACCAGAGGACAGCTAGCAGCATCTGCAGTGCACAAATATGCAGAGTATTATAACAGATATGAACAGGACAAACATACAATAAGGTCTAATAAGATTACTTATAATTCAAACCTTTTTCCCCCCCTATGCTCAATTCTATTTCTTTAGGAATAGATATTTTTAATATCTCTAAAATATTTTTAATGTATCATCTGTGTTCATGTACAGCAGATATTTTTGTGGCAACTTTTGCAACAGTCAGGAGAGCCTGCATCAATCTGGAATTAGAACCATGTTCAGGCAGTGTCCTGTTGCTCTCATTACCAGCAATTATTGTTTTCTTTCATACTGGGCCAAGCAGCAGCCTGCAAAGTGAATCTGAGGTCAGCTGGTATAAACAGTGAGTTCTCCTCAGCAGACAGCATTCAGCTGGTTCATTTGGTTTGTTATGTGCCATCTGTGCCTGCACGCTGCAAACTTTACTCCGTAAAATTAAAGTCTGACAACAGGATTGTTGAAAGCTCTTAATTCCTACTAAAGACCCTGGCCCCAAGCTGAGTGGAAAGACTTTCATTCATCTAAATGGGCTTCAAATCAAAATAAAACACTGTCTTTAGCATCGCTGCACAGAAAGACATTTGTGACTGTGTGGTCTCAGCTGCTGTTTACATTTTCTATATGCTTCTATTTGCTTACATTTGGGCCCAAGGGTGGTTGGCTCCTGCATTTTCAGACCAATTTTGTTTTCCTGCTGAATTGGAAATCTTGTTTCAATGACTATATCACGTTCTGAATATTGTAGAGCAGGCTCAAATGCAGCAGCTGTCCCACAGGGGCAAAGCCTTTCCTCTCCATCCCCGCAGCTTGTTTCCTGAGAAGAGGGACAACTCTGCAGTTCCAGGCAGTGTCAGGGAAGTATGGCCCCAGTCCCTGGGAGTTTTGTGGGCACTGTGGTCAGCTGCAGGGGCACACCATAGAGGGTGGTTCCTTATTCCTTATATTTTTATATCGGGCAAAGCAAATTATGTGGAATGAGGAAAAATGAGGCTTTTGATTGCAATCGTTCCTTGCTTTGAAATAACCAGCAGTCTTCCAGAAATTAAACCAGCCTGATGAATTCTTGAATTGGCATTAATGTGGATGTGCCCCTTCATTCCTGCTCCCCATCTTGTGTGCTGTCCCACTCTGTCACTCTGGACGCATCTGGAGCAGGGAATACCAGCTCCATTTTCTGCAGAGTGGGTCACGGCAGGGGGTCAATGGCTCTCCTTGCCTCTCTCCAGCCAGAAAAGCACACCAGCCCCCAAAGGGAGCTCACAACCCCAAACCATGGTGACTCCAAGACCAACCTCTCAACAAAAGCGCTTCATAATATAGTAATCTGCAATATTTCATTTTGGTTGGGTTTTTTTAGATCTCTACCGGGAAACTGCAGCCTTGCCATACTGGCCCTTCTCATCCAATGATTTCTGGTCCTATGTGGAATATTTCCGGACCTTGGGAGCGTACAACAGGATCAATGACCTGGCCAGAGCCTTCTTTGCCCAGTTCCCTTTTGGGAGCCACCTTGGCTACCACGTGCGTGATGATGAGGACTGAGAGCTTCGCTCAGCCTTGCCAGAGCTGCTGCCCAGGTGTTTGGGTGAGCACCTGTCTGCCAGTGACCACACCTGGGCTGCCTTGAGCTGCTTTGTGACACCAAGGTCATGTGCAGCATTTTATGGCTTCAACGAGTCTCTTTTTTACCATTTCTTGTACAGGTGTTTGAGTGAATACCTGGCTGCCAGCAAACACACCTGTACTGCGCCTCAGCCACTAAGTGACACTGCAACCACATGCAGCATTTCAGGCTTTAAATTAATCCCTTTTTTCCAGTTTATGCTTCTGACACAATAAAATCCTCCACTCTGCTGAATGGCTTTGGGAGCTTTTTTTTGACAGGTGATGCTGTCAGCTTTGTGTCAGGAGGCTGTATAGAGGAGTTACGTGTGTACAGGAGTTTTTCAACCAACGCACCCAGTTTGGGGGCTGGAAGGGCCGCCAGTATCAGTCCCACCGATCTCTTTGCAAGGGGCTGCCTCAGGGCCCGCAGTCGCCATGGCGACGGGGCGTGGGGAGCAAGATGGCGGCCTCCATTGCTGGTCGGCATGGCGACGGGGCGTGGGGAGCAAGATGGCGGCCTCCATTGCTGGTCGTCATGGCGACGGGGCGTGGGGAGCAAGATGGCGGCCTCCATTGCTGGTCGTCGTGACGACGAGGGCGGGGTGAGCAAGATGGCGGCCACCGGGGCTGGTCGCCATGGCGACGGAGCGCCCNCAACGAGAAAGCGGTGCACGCTGACTTCTTCAACGGTAAGGGCCGCCGTGCCCCGGAGGTTCTCTCAACAAACCTCCCGTGGCTTTGGTGCCTGGTGGTGGCTGAAGCCGTCGCCAGCCTCTGGGGAGCGGTGTGAGAGCGCTTCAGTGCCAAGTGATGCAGGCGGGAGCGGTAAAATGCGGGGTTTTCCTCGCCTGGGAGTTTCAGCGTGTTAATCGCCACAAGGAAAAATACCTTGCTCTGTTCACGTAACAAATAGCTTATGTCAAACAGTGCAAATAGATGTAAAAATGTGGGCTTCTCTCGACAATCTGTTCAGTGCCTCACCACGCCTCACAGGGAAGAATTTTTTTCAAATATCTAAACCTACAGTCAGTTTGAAGCCATTCCCCCTTATGCTGCTATTGTAAATAATCCCTCAGTCTTTCTTGTAGGCTCCCTCAGGTACTAAAAGGCTACAGTTAGGCCACCCTGAAGCTCCTTTTTTGCAGGCTGAGCAGTGCCAGTTCTTTCAGCCTATATGTAAGTATTTACAGCTGCTTTGAGAGAGAGGAGCTACATATCAGGCCACTTAGGGGTAGAATATACAACACTGTGCTGCACTTGGTTGTTAAAGGGGTTTTTATGTTTCTGAAGAAATACATTTAGACATTGCAGCAGTGGGTTTTAGATGTTATTAAATCTGCTTGCTGTGATAATGTTAATGTCACAAACTGGTGTTAATTCCAAAATGACATGTTTCTCATTTTGCTCAGGACTTAGAATCTAGGAGTGAAAGGCAGTTCTACTCTCAGCAGCTGTGGGGGACCCCCAGCTATCTGTAGGAGCCAACATATTCAGGAGTAGCTATTCCCATATATTTCTACCCTCACACTGTGGTATTGTATTCCATTGGTAGTTTAGGGGTCTCCTAAATGAGGATTCATCCTCAGTTCATTGTAGGTACTTGTAAATTGCCTTCTGTAAGAATAAAGACTTGTGTTCAGTTAGGTGATTAGTTTGTGTTCAGTATACAAAAAAGATGCAAAGCTGAGTAGTTAGGAGTAATTCCAAAGGTGAGTAGAACCATTTAACTACCGGGAGATGTTCTGGGACAGAAATGTTATTGGCACCTTTAAAGCAATTAAATGTTTTTGAAGAAGGGTTTTTTAAAACAAGTCTCAATTCATTAATCTGCAAAATCATCACCCTGATGCTGCATTTCTAATAACTGGTGGTGCAGTAACTCTCATTCACTGAATTCACCTTTATTTCTGTCCTTAATCCAAGGAATGAAGTACTGTATTTGTATGTGCATTTGTAACACTGAAACTTCTGAGGTTAATTTTTGTCTTGTTTTCCTGACTAGATTTTGAAGATCTCTTTGATGATGATGACATCCAGTGAACTTAGTTGTCCAGCAGTGCTGAGATGTGGATTTTTCTCTAGGATCTTCTGTGCAGTCCATTATTTATTAAATTAATCAAAATGGGAAAATCACAGAGGGGGGGAAAAAAGCCTGGATAAGCTGCTTGGGAAATATGAAAACCAGTTGATTAAAGATAACTAAGGAGGGAAGTGTCCACTGTTATTTCTAGGAAGCTGTGTGTAGACTTTCCTGGAAATTTTATTTGCTGATGTGCTTATTGAATAAAATACTGAAGAAACCTGCATCTCTCTGGCTTGTACTTTGAAAGTAGAAATTGCTGTCTTCTGAGCTCCCTTACAGTGATTATTTTGGTATTAATAATACCAAAAAGTATTATTTGGTATTAATAATACCAAATACTGTTGCTTTTGGATATTACATAAACGATACACAGTAGGGCACGTGCTGCCTGGTAAAGTTTTGTTCATCTCACAGTATAGGGTTGTCTCGGGATCAGATGGTTGCTTCTTCTGAATAGTCCAACTCATTTGTTGGTCACACTGAGAAGAACGTGGGTTGTCTTTTCTTTCAAGACAGAGAGCTACCATCAGTACTTCACTTTTAATTTAAGGAACACAGAAACAAAAAGTAATTTCACCTTGATATGTTAAGCAGAGAAATGTTCTTGCCCCAGATTATGGGAATGCTTGGATTTAAAAATATAATTTCATTATTGAAATAGTACTTGATAGGAGAAGAAACCTAAAATTATTTTCTTTTCCTGCAGAAGCTAATGCACTTATTTTTAGAGGTACACTTATTAGAGTTATTAGAGGTTACACTTATTGGGGTGCACTTATTGCTTAGAGGTACAGTGTATATGAATCAAGCTGTTGAAATACTAGTTCTGATTTTGACATAAGCTCTTCAGAACATAAGATGTTTCATTCTTACCCTTCAGTGACCAAACTGAATCTCAGAATGATAAGGAACAGGTGAGTTTTTGGTATATTTTTTTCAGAGTCAAGACTGTAATGCTGTCTAATCTCAAATGCAATCTGTATTCCATAAATTGATCACAGACTTAATACTGTGAACTGATCTTTCTTTAACCATTTCACACTTAAATTTTACCTGCAGTGAAACCCTTTCATACTTCTGTCACATTTTTATTTCTTTAGTTTGCCTTAAAAAAGAAAATCTTATATCTCACAGTAACTGTTGCAACCAGTGATCTTAAAGACGTAAGCACAATAAACCCAGTAGGATTTAGGTGCCTTTTGATTGTGTTGCTGTGGATTTCTGAACAGCCTGTGTTTCATCATGCAGTGTGCTCTAAGTCAGCATTCTGACATTTAGTCTGCTTGGTGCCTGACGCTGCTGGGTCCCTGGAGGAGCAGCCCTGCGCAGGCAGTGGCCTTTCCCTTTTAGTGCTTGCTCTGCTGAGAGCCTAGGGTTTCCAGTTTTCCTCGTTGAGGCTGAGGTAGAACAATTTGAGTGCTGGCAAATAGGCTTGGTCTGTCTCTGCCCTTGCTGCTGTGCTTTCTCCAAACTATTTTGAGAAATTAGTTGCTTCCAGGAAACGGGCAACATTTTGGGCAGGTGCAAAAGATGAAATAAAACTCAAGAAGCAACTCTCCTCCTCTGCTCTTTTATCTACTTTTGCTGATTCCTCAGTATGGTTGGTTTTGCAAAACTTCCTTGTCAATGCTTTGTAGATATTTTGTTTTTTGTCTGCTTCCTTAAGTTGTAAGAAACTTGAGCTTTAAGTTTGATCACAGCAGTGGGAGTATATTCTATGATACAAACCCACCATGAACAGCTGCTTTTCAGTATGGACAGTGTTCTCTAAAGATGTCTAAAACCTCAGTGAACATTGTTTTCGAGGTGCTAATAATGAGTGGTTCTGGTTTTGTAACATCTCACCTGATCAAAACATGGAATTCTCTCTGTGGAACTGGGTAGAGGGCAAATGATGCTCCTGGGTCCAGCAGTTTTCATCCTGGTAGGATGTAACTGTCCACTCAAGGTAGGTAGAGCTAACACACCTTTTTGTGAAGATTTCCAGAAACAGGGTTTCACGTAGAGAAGCAGCATTAACAGTACTGCTGGCACCTGGGAGGTGTGCTGTGTGTGTCTGTGGGGAGGGAACTTCATCTGTGCAGTGGTTTTGAAAGTGTTGGAGTTAATCAAAGTCCTCATGAAGGAAGCTGTGGAATCTCATGAACTGCCTTGGTGTGCAGGTAATGCTGCTCTGGCTGCAGCTACTGAGAGTACTGGGGCTTTTTGGGTATTCCCAGTCCTGCTAACTGAGCTTGCCCTTCAATCTGATACCTGTGGGGGTCTCCTGGGCTGGAATGAAATGAACATTCCGAGTTGGGATATTACCAAATTGCATCTTGGAGCTGTCTGCAGTATGAAGTTCCCTCCTGCACAGTGAGACTGAGGGTGTGTGTCACATCATCCCTCCAGAGAGGGCTGTCAGGGTGTTAAACTTCCATCAGGAGCTGTGATTTGTTTGGGTCCCTTCTGGAACGGTGTTAGATGAAGAGCAAAATGCCCTTCAGCTTCACATTGTTTCTGTGTTCCCATTTGTCAAGGCTTTTGGTCTAATTAGTCTGTGGGCAATCAGCCTCTTGTCAGGAAATAATCACAAGTTGTCAAAATCTCTAATAAAAATTGATGTAAAGGACATTTGACTGCCTTGGCCAATTAATTTATTGAGTTTGATTCCTGTCCCTTTTATGGAGATTGACACCTCTCTAATAGGTATTTCTTAGGGAACAAGGCTGTTTGAACAGCAATATGCACACATTTAGACTGATGTGTATTATTCTATAAGCTGCTGGGCACTGCTCAGTATTTCAATGTCCAAACAAAGGCTCTAGTCTGAACAGGTTTGTGAATTGTCCCGGTGATTGCAGTGGGACAGCTGCAAATCCATAAAGCTGGCCTGCCTGAGACTTGGCAGGATGAGGTCCTAAGTGCCGAAATGCTTTAGAGGGGTGTAGCCAGTGGTGCAGCACAGGTGAAAAGCAATTCCTTCAAAACACTGAAATGTCAGCCTGTTCCCTTCAATACTCTCAACAGGCCATGGCTCTGTTTGCAGGGAACTGCAAACTGTCCCAGTACATTCTTTGGAAATAAAAATGTGCAATCTGTTTTGAGCTGAAAAGAATCCGCTCATTGTGGGGAGAAAAAGTTGCCACGCTAAAGGAAGCTGGCTGTCATCTGTGCATATTATTTCTGCAGTGCTGCTTCTGAGCTGGTTTCCACGTTACCCAGTGTCCAGGGTTCCACTGCTCTTAATATGAGCAGGAACAGGCAAGCTCAGACCTAGTGTGGCAATACTGGATTTCCTTGGTGGCTTTTATCTGAGTTAACTTCCAGGGAATGAAAAGTTTTCCTTTTAATATTTTATTTCAATAATTGAAGTGGAAGGTATTTTTCTTGATAAAGAAGGAATTCATTTAGATGAATAAATGGACTTCTTCCTGCTTCCCTGGGGTGTTGAGAAACTGCCAGGCATCTTCCTGCTCTCAATGTGCAGTTGTTGAGCACATGAGAACATGCTGGGCAGATGACAGTGCAGCCCTGTTCCCTGCGAGTCCCTGTTGGTGATGGGGCTGGAATGCCAGTGTCACATCAGGGATATTTTGGAAAAGCACAATGCAAGTCAGTCCTCAGCAGCAGGGGTGGCTTTGAGCACGAAGATTTGCTTCCGTGTTTTTGCTTTCAGGTTTATTTATTTTTTTAGCTTGCTTTTTATCTGTGTTCCAGTTAGCCTTTGCCAAGCAGCAGGGTTAGAATCCTGACCCGTGTTATAAACCTTTTAGTCAAGCTTCTATAAGGAGTTCAGAGCAGAGGGAGGCAGCAGCAGTGTCTTTTAAAGCTTTTCAAATTCACTAATAGGACTATTTTGTGAATGCTGCTTGCTTATTTATGAAAAAAGTTTTAGGTAATCTTGTATGAACTCATTTAAACTTAAAGCCTCCTGGAAGAGAGGACTTTGAATATTGTGAATAAACAGATGCACAGCTGAGAATGTTGTGTATGAGGTGGGTGACGGGGCAAGGGGATACGGCTTGCCAGGGGAACGTGACAGATCATCCCTGGTGCTGACAGGAGCTGCCCCACCAGGGGAGTCCCAGCTGGGGATGCTTTGGCAAGGACACCTCGGAGGGGACTCCTCTCACGGGACAGTGGCTCTGTCCTGTCAGAGAGCGTCCTACTCAGGCAGTGCCTCAGCTCCCAGTCAGTGTCCTGCTATGGCCGCCTGGTCTCCTACTGCTCTGAAGCTGCCTCTGCATGCCTGGGGTACAGGTGCTGTGGTGTGGGAATCACCTTCCCTGTGCTGCACCTCATCCGGGATTGCAGATCCACCTTGGCCTTACAACACTTGCCAAAACATGGTACAGAACTAGAATGGCTTCTCTGGAAATCCCTGTCAAGGAGCAGAGAAGCTGCGCTGTCCTGACTCTTTTAGGCAGAGCTCCACTTTCACAGATGCCCAGATTTTCAGAGGGAACTGGGTGTGTTGGTTCATATCCCCTGTTCTTCCCTGCCTGACTCCAGAAGGGAATTAGAGATTGTCGAAGTGTGATCTCTTTGCCTCCCTCCCTGGTGCCTCTCCATAAATCTGTCCTGCTTTGTGGGAGGGATCCCACAGATTGCCTTGGGGGTGGTAATCCCCACAGGAAGAAATAAACATTGATATATAATGCTTCCATTTCATTGGGAATAAATCTTTCCTTCGCCCTGGGCTGGCTGGAGGGTAATGAACTGCACCTCCATGTAAGGAAGTCTCACAGTGTTCTCAAGGAGCAGTGAGCTCACATCATCCCAGGATGAGATTGGGTTTGCTGATTTAAAGTCCCATGGAGACTGAGTCTTTCCATCAGATACTAACACCCAGCACAAATACAGTTATAGAAGCCTGTGGCAGCCTGGACATGCTCTGGTTTCCTGCACAGTATTTCAGAGACTTTAAATCTGATGGCATTTCTTCTATGGAAGAATAGTGGCTGATTAGCCAAGTGCCAGACTTGGTCCAATCCCTCTGCCTGCGTCCATGATGGAAACCCTCCAGTAAGTTTATACCTCACTAATGCAAGTCTTGCAAGCAATTTATCTTTTTCTCGTAGCTCTTCACGGTTTAGTGCAGCTGCTATTTGTATTCCAATTAATTACTGGCACAAGTGATTACATGGGGTTGAGGTACAATTAGGACCAGCCTATAATTGTGTTTGAAAGGGCTATGGATGCTTTTACAGATGGTTTCCCTGCTGGATGAGACTGGTCAGTCTCTCCAGCTGTCTCCAGCTGTCACCAGCTTTTCATGTTATTTCTCCCTAATTGTTAGTGCAGTGACTTCAATCTTTCATTGGGAAGTGTTCTTGCTTTCTGTCTCTTAGAGTACATTAGCTTCTAAAGGGAAAAGCATCCATTTAAACCTGCCAAAGCCAGAGAGGCAGTAAATAGTGAGACAGAACTTTGTACAAGGCATCTAGTGTCAGGACTGATTAAAAACCACAAACTAAAACCCTTAAATTTGTTGGAGAGCAGGTGATTCTGTGCCCTCTCAGCATGCTAGAGTCCTTCTTGCTCTTTTGTTACAAGAGAATTGTGTGTTGGATGCAGCGTGATCCTCAGGAGCCAGCCCAGGCCTTGGAGAAGTGCCTGTGTTGGCCAGCCTTTCCCCTCCCATGGGTTTATGAAGCATGGAGGGTTAGGAAAACCACAGCAATTCCACAATGGAATAAGGCCAGATTCCTTAGGAGCTCCCCTGAGCTCATCCGCCAGGACCTCGTTATCCCCACAGACCCTGTCTGCAGCTCTGTCTTGAAAGCAGCCCAAGGCCAACGTGGTGCCCTGCAGCTCCCTGCCCATGGTCAGCCTGGCCATGTGCCCCTGGTGTGGGGGGTTGACATCCACCCCACCTGCAGGAATTTGGAGGTGCTGGGCCATAAAGACTCCCCAGGGTGATTGGTGGCCGTGCTCAGCTGCTGCTCCCAAAGCTTGTCAGCACCTTTTGGCTGGCTGAGACCCCCATGCAGACCCCTGCAGGGGCTGGGCAACCTCAGCAGGCAGGAACAGAGGGGAAAGGGCAGCTGTGGGGCTGTAGTGGGACAGAGGTGGGGGTGCTTCTCTGCCTGCCCTGTGACTGTGCTTGCTTTGTTGATGGACTGAGTCTCTGCTGGGAGCAGCCTTATAGGAGAGATGGGAGGTGGCTTAAACTGGAATCTGGTGCCTGCTGGGAAAGTGCTTGTCTCAGCTGAGCAAGAATCTTACAGAGATTTGAGATGAAAGGCTTCTTAAAACTGTCCTAGTCCCTAAAGGGAGGGCTTTGAGCCCTGTTTCCATGCAGTGGGTGTTTGCCTTGGGTTGCTGTTTGCTGGGTTTTGAGGTGCCTGGCTGGGACGTGCATGAGCAATACAGGCATTCTCCTGGAGTATGGTGGTGGAGCTGCAGTTCAGTATTTGTGTCTGTGAGAAGGGGGAAGAGGCAGCACATGGAACAGCAGTGCCTTAATGACTTTCTTTAAAATTTTTCCCAAGGTCTGAGCCTGAGTGCTGGTGTACTGGATAAAGCTGTAACCATGTTTGCTCCCGCTGCATGGCAGCAAAAAAAGCAATAATTTGTTTTGGCTCCTTCTTGGGAACTGGTCTTTAAACTTGTATAGCCTCCTAATGTTTATTCCAAATGCCTCTTAGTACTCTGGCTGTTTCAATTTTCCCTGCCTTATGAAGATCCATCTGAAAACATTTGAGAAAAACAGTGCAAAAGCTCTGACTCGTTCCTTTCAATTTAAGCCTCTTATGCCATTTGATCCAGCAAATGCTGCATTTTTAAATCTCCTTTTGTTTATGGATTTATGTTTCGGGGGTTTTTTTACCTTTGCCCTGTTCCCTTCCCATTAATTCCCACGATAAGAGCAGGGTTTTTCCCAGCTCTCTGAATTTAGCATGATCAGACTGAGCATCAGTTTCACCCTTGCTAAATCCAGTGTGCTTGAAGCCTTCAAGGCCAGCAGAGGCCCTCACTCTGCATCGCCGTTTAGGCTGGATTCAGGGTATTTGGCTGGGGAAATAGTGTGAAAACCAGAGCTCACCTTACCCAAAAAAGGATGCAATACAGTGTAAGGTAGTGAGATGATGAAGCCTTGATGAAATTTAGAGCGTGGAGTGTTTCTTGAGAAAGTGAAACAGGGATACCACTGAGTTTGCCAGCCTATGGTGCCCTACCTTGCTGGGAAAAAAAAAAAAGAAAAAAAAAAAAAAAAAAAAAAGATTGATTTCCTGGGCTGCCTGGTGAGGCTAGGAGTATATCTCTTTCTTCAAATCCTTCCCAACAACATACACAAAAATGTGGAAACATTCTCACTGAGAGAGTTTTTTATTGTTTTTTATTTGCAATGTAGAAATTCACTGGAGTGTGGAAAATGATGTTGCAAGTAATTTCAGTTGAAGCTCTTAATGCTGTTCTGTGCTTGTAATACTGCATTAGCTCTGATCTGTGTTAGCTTGTTCTGAAGCTTAGTAGCAGGAGTCTTCTCTGAATGTATCTGAGAAGCCATCAAATCCTCTTTTAGCTAAAAGTCAAGCAAGCTCCTTGGAGAGCAGTTTGATGGGATTGACACTAATTCCAGCCTTAACACTCTTCTGCATTCAGGTAACTTTGCCCTAAGCTGGGGCAGGGACGGGGGGTGTTCATCCCAGGAGCCCACTCTACATGGGAGGCTTTGATACCACCTGAAGCTCTGCCCAGCTGGTGGGCAAACCATGGCTTCTGGCACACGTAGGGCCTGGAAAAGTACAAACACAGCTGCTAGATCTCAACTTCTGGGTGCACCTGGGAGCTGTTCAGAGAGGAGATGGGACAGGATCTTTGTGGTCACCTCGGGACCCCCAAAACCATACAGTCAAGGGGCCGCTTTTGTTGTGTAGCCTCATTGGCTGTCACAAGGCTTCTCAGATAAATCACAAGAGAAGATCCCTATCCTAAACCAACCTGCTGTCTGCATTAGAGATAACAATAGGGGATAAACATAAAAAGAAAGTCAAAGGATTAAAATCAGTGGAAGTTAATAACCTGAATATATTCAAAGATCTGGGCTAAAAAAAGGGAGACGACAAACCAGGAGTGGAAGTCAAAGACCCTAGTGGGAGTGGGAGTTACAAAAAATTGAGCCATCTGTTCCAGCTGAAAACAAGAGCACTCTGCTTTTGTGAGTAGTATTTTCCCTCTTCTACTCAAACTTTAAAATGCTGACTAAAATTTGTACAATTGGTTTAAATGGATTTAGGTGGCTAAAAAAGGGAAATTTACAATGTCATATTTAAATGCAACCAATTTTTCTCTTCTCACTTTTAAATTTAAAGAAAGGTTAAGCCACGTTGAAAGTTTTTCATGACACGGCAGGAGTTGTATTTGACTTTGGGCTGAGGTTTCCACAGGAAAGCAAGAGCAGAGGTAGGAGTGAACTCTTGGTTCCGTGGAAGTACTGGTATGATCTCACTGATTTCACAGGAGAAAGGGTCCTCCCTTGGCAGTCGTTGCCCTTGCAAAAGGCAATTTTCTGGTGAATACATTATAGCTCTAGCGCCAGTGCCCCAGGACACGTCCCAGGTTAAGCCACCTCCTCCTTTTCCATGCAGCACCCGCTACTTTAGTAATTATCTGGGTCAGGGTAGAGGAGGAAGCCCATGAAAGTGGAATCGTTGAGGTTGTCAGCATAGACCCCATTTTTGTCCCCGTTCCCGTACACCTGAAGCCAGACCTCGTCCCCGGAGCTGAGGTGCAGCAGGACAGAGCCGCTGGCTTGGTCGACGTTGTTGCTCTGGAACTGGTCGTAGGTGAAGATCACAGCCTTGTCCTTCCTGTAGAGGCTGACCTTGACGTCCGACAGGTAGACCGTGAGGTGGTAGGCGAAGTAGTAGGTGCCGGGGATGTTGCAGAGGAACTTGCCCGTGCTGGGGTCGTAGTGGCCCTGCTCGTTGTAGAAGATCTTGCTGAAGCGGATGGGGACGTTGGGGGCAGGGCTCCGCTCCGTCAGCCCCACGCTGAAGGCAGAGCGGTGCACAAAAGCATCTTTGCCCTTCTGCCCTGGGGTTCCAGGAATTCCAGGAGATCCGGGAGGTCCGGGAAAGCCTCGGCTTCCTACTGGGCCTGGTTCACCTTTGGGACCTGCTGGACCTGCAGGACAGAGTGGGGACTGGGAGCTGTGTTTGTGCTGTGTTGGAAGCTGCTACTGAAATGCAGAGGGGGCTCTGGCGTGAGCCCTGCTCGGCAGCAGGAGCCAGGGAAGGGCTCCGGGACCTCAAGAGCCCCCAGGGGCTGAGGCAGTGCGTGGAAACCCTGCTCACCCCCCCACCCCAACTGTGTGCAGAGCTGCTGAGAGCAGCATGTCAGAAAAAACATCATTAACTGGGGGAACAAACCCCGCACTATACTCTTTGACTTGGGTTATGGAATCGCCAGCCCAGCAGATAATCAAAAGCCAGCTGGATAAAGATCAGGCATGGACCCACCAGACATGAAACCTGTTGGGACTGGGACTGGGGCTGGGGCTGCCCGAGGACTCGAGCACTGACATACCACCTGCTCCTCACCAACCTTCATCTCCTTTATCTCCCTTGAGTCCATCTCTTCCATCTTTCCCATCCCGGCCAGGGACGCCATTGTGGCCAGGGTAGCCGGGTGCTCCTCCCATCCAGTTGGCACATGGCATTTTGGGGTCAGGCTGGGTGTCCTGGGCAGCCACCCCTGGGGAGTGGGGGGCCAGCAGCAGCAACGAGCACAGCAGGACGCCTGCCAGGCCCCTCATCGTTGGTTCCTGATGTGAACAATTGCTTTATTAACTTTAAGGGTTAATAGAGAAAGAAAAGTGAACACTCTTCCCCCCAAATAACAGAGAGGCACAGAATACTAAATTTGAGTCAGTACAACTGAAGGAAAGCAGTTCTGCTGGCCCAAGGGCCTCTCTGCATCCAGTGGTGTGAGCTCCATGAGCCAAGCTGGACCCCTGGCGCACGGCCAGTGCAGAGAGGAGCAAACACCAGCTACTCCTCCAGCCCTCACAGGCTCTGGGCACAGGTACAGATGTTTCAGGACCCAGCACAGCAGATGCCAGGGTATCTGTGGCTGATCCTCTTGCAAAGCTCTGCTCAATTAGCCACAAAAAGCCCTGACTCCTGCCTGGGTGAGTGAGCAGCTGATGGAAGCTATGGGTCAGGCAGAGGTTGTCTCAAACCCTCTACAGCCTTGAAGCCAGGGGTGGTTTCTCACTGATGTACATCCTGCTCACCTGGGGCTACCTAACATGAACAGAAACCACAGCCAGGCTTCCCAGCTTCCCTGAGCTGCAATAGGAAATTATGATAACTGGAGCTCTTTCCATCTGAATTGTTTTTTGGTTATGGGAAGACAAATTGTGCAATGTTCAGGCACTGTAGGATTATATTTCTCTTTAATCTGGCTGCTAGAGCAATTAGTACAGCTGCCCAAAACCAGCCTGCAGCCAGCCTGGCTTTGTCCTGTGCTCCCAGCCCCTGGTGGGCTTTAATATATTTAAGATATTTAAAAATTACCATTGTTGTGTCATACTGCTTCCCAGGCAGGGTTTATACTCTGGAACAGTAAAGNAGAAATGTGCTGGTTTTAGCTGGGGCAGAGTTAATTTTCTTTGTCGTGGGAAGCCTGTGTTGTGCTTTGGATTTGTGCTGAACGCAGGGTTGATAACACAGGGGGGTTTTGTTATTGCTGAGCGGTGCTTGCACAGCATCAAGGCTTTTTCTGCTTCTCACCCCACCAGTGAGGAGGCTGTGGGTGCACAAGGAGTTGGGAGGGAACACAGCCAGGACAGCTGACCCCAACTGACCCAAGGGATATTCCAAACCATGGCATCATGCTCAGCCATAAACCAAGGGTAAGGCTGGCCCCAGGCTGCTGCTCAGGGACTGGCCAGGCACCGGCCAGTTGGTGCTGAGCAACTGTTTTCATTTGCATCACTTGTCTTTCTTGGGGTTTAGTTCTCTCTCTTCGTTATTTTCCTTTCCATTACAATTTGTTATTGTTATTATTACTATTTTATTTCAATTATTACGTTGTTCTTATCTCTACCCATGAGTGTTCTCACTTTTACCAGTGCAATGCTCTCTCTCCTATTCTGCTGTAGCAGGGGTGAGCTCTGTGGGGCTCAGTTGCAAGCTGGAGTTAAACCACAACAGTAACAAAGAGGTTGCCATGATTTCAGTTTTTGCTGCAAAAAGAAAATATTGATATTGAGGATATTGAAGGGGCTTTGGAAAAAAAAATAAATTAAAAGCTCTGTTTAATGGCATTGGTGGGAAGTGCCTAACACTTAAAATCAGGAAACTCTCAAATCCGTGCCCACCCGGCCAGGCTCCAGCAATCCAGCAGCCACCCAGCACTCTGAGATGGGGCCAGTGCCCTCTCTTGGGGGCAGTTCTGGGGCTGAGGGTGCTGTGAGGTCCAGTGGGCACAGCCCGAGCCTCAGGCAGAGCTCCTGTGTCCCTGCACTTTGGAAAGAGAAATGTCCCTTTGCAGCAAGGGATGTAGTGATTGTCCATGAACCAGCATGGACCAGTGAAACTGATGTCTGAAAATCCTGAAATGGCTTGGTTTGCTAAGCAAGGTGTGCACAGTGATCACACCTTGCCATGCCCCAGTGGGACCCTTGTCCCCCTGCCTGGGTCCCCTCCAGCTCAGGCACGTGCACGAACCCCCCTCCAAAACCAGCACAGGCTGCCTGGGGACACCGAACTGCATTAAAATGTGGTGCTGATCCATAAAAATCTGGCTCAAAATTGTATTTCTTGAGCTGTGTTTTGGTGATTTTTTCGGGGTTAGTTCTGCTTTCTGGTGTGCTGCCTAGAACTCAAATATCATCTCAGCTTCAGTGGTGTGCCCCACAGCCAGATCTTCTACTGGTGCAAAATAACCCCCTCCTGTAAGTCACGAGCAGTGCAGGTGTGAGGAGCCTGAAACAGGGCTGCAAGGAAGCTTTGCTGGGGGCTGCCTGGCCAGTCTGCTCCAGAGGGCTCAGGGCCGTGCCCTCCCCAGCATCAGTGCACACACATCACACGCTCAGTGCTCTCCTTCCTCAGGAGAAAAGTGCTGGGATATGCAAGGAGCGAACATCTTCTGTCCCCACAGTTTAACTCAAGCACAGGTGATTTCTGTGCTTGAGAACTCAAGCAGTTCTCTGGCATAAGTATGTCTTACAACAGGAAAGTTTTAAGCTGTGTCTACCAGACCTGAGCTTAAACTCTGGTTTAGAAGTGACGTCCCTTTACTCGGTCTTTCCCATTTCCTTTTGGTTTTCCATCTGATACTTAGCATCAGTTTAACATGAAATAATCTGCTATATTTGGATGCCATTCATGCTTTTTGGACAAAAAAGAGATGAACAAGAAATAGATGAACTCTGTACTGCTGGTGGCTTTCAGTGATTGCCTTGCAGCTGCTGTATTAAAAGCACATATGCTTTATATGAAGCTTATTCATTTATCAGCAGAAACCACTGTAGTGTCTGTGAGAACAATGCCACTCCTAAGGGCTACATAATACTTCAAAATTTAAATTTCAGATAGCACTATATAAAAATTATATGCACTAAGCCCCCACATCTTTCT
The DNA here is from genome assembly GCA_013390105.1 of Tichodroma muraria. Lineage (NCBI taxonomy): Eukaryota > Metazoa > Chordata > Aves > Passeriformes > Sittidae > Tichodroma > Tichodroma muraria. The sequence goes on along the minus strand of WAAG01076305.1, from coordinate 47,846 downwards.
GCACAAAACAGACTGAAAAATCCATCTGTTTTCCCACTGGAGAATTTCCCTCAAAGGGTATTAACCAGGGCTTTGCCTGATGTCAAAGGTTTTTCTTTTTGTAATTCTTGTAGCGTAGTTTTTGCTGATGTTCCAGCAGTGACTTGTTCCAGAGAGCTCACACTTTAAATGTGGGTGGTGCAGGTTTCTGGTGAGGAACTGATGCGACTCATGGAGATTTGGGCAAGCACAATCTTCCCTGGTGTCTTTGATGAAAGAGGTGAATTGAAAGGTGCCAGTGCAGCATTTACTGTTACAGCCATGCAGTTTCTCACTGTTGTTCCTGACTACTTTTTGATTTAGGAGTTCTGTTCTCTAAATAGGGTTTCCAAAAGGGGAGTATGAATCTAACGGCGATCAGCTATTCTTGGTTTAAAATACTCTCTGGCTATTACAAGAATAACTCTGAGAAAGACAACTTCTTGCAAACAGAAAAGTCTGTCCAATTCAGCCCAAAAGAAGAGAAACTCCTGAACTTAGTAAGGAGGGAATAAAAACAATCATGCTTACCAGCTGCTTTGAGTCCTGGTTGGCTTGCTGCAGTCTGTTTAGAGAATGAAGTCTGGCTATTGCATCGCTGTCCCTAAGGGCACGGGGAGCTGTCAGCTCAGACACTGCAGTTTCCATTTGCTATTGCGCATGCTGACCTAAACGTTGGCTTTTCCCATTAATTTTTCCTGGACATAACTTAAGTTTTGGAACAGATACATAATCCACTGGGATAGCTTGTGAAGATGGCCTTAGAGGGAAAAGATGGGTTTGGGAATTGGACAGGCACTGGAAGAGCAGTGGTTCTCTGGAGAGCCTGTGTGAGAGGCTGCTCAAGCAGGGCTGTGCCTGCCCAGCACAGGCTGCTGCTCTCTGCAAATTGGGACATGTTGGAGGCTGGTGGAGAAAGTGTGTCCAGCTTGCAGCAATGCACACACATGGGGCTTTCAGCGTGTTAGTAAATGAATTATTGTGGAATAACTTTGGGCTTCTCCTTTTAACTGCAACAACCATTCCTGCCTGGAGGCTGCTGCCACACCAAAGAAGGGCAAAGCTGCCCAAGGGGGAGGGCAGCACTGGGGGAAAGTTCCTTTTTAAGGCAACCAAGCATGTGCCAGCACTATTGTAAATGACTGGAGTAATTCCAGCCCTAGGACGGCTTCCCACCTATCCAGCTTTTTGGCTTTAGGTCAAAACGAAGTCTCTTTCTTTATCTTTCTCCTTCCTAAAGCAGAGGTTGAACCTTAGCTAGCAGAGGCTTTCCTCTGCAGCTGCTCTGGGGCAGTTCAAAGTTAGCTAGGTGGAACCTTGGCAAACCTGAGTTCCCAAAATCATACCAGGAAAAATAGTGTGATGTGTGATGTTGCAACTGGGCATGGGGAGCTGGTGTGCTTGTGAGAGGGGCAACTCATCCAAGTGAATGCCAGCATGGCAGTATTCTGAATTGCTGAGTTGTTTTCAAGAGCTGGCTATCGGGATGGTCTAAAAAGACGTATAAATGAGCACATAAATGACTTATTATACGTAGAGCTGGGAGTCAGCAAGAGTGAAATTTTAAGCCTGAGGAGAAGGTGCAGAAGGGAGGAGCCACAGGACAACTGCATACTGCCTGCCTTGTTTTGGTCAAGCCCTTAGTCCAGCATTTTAAGAATATTTGTAGTTTTTGTTGGATGATGGGTTTTCCATGTAATGCTGAGACTTAAAACAACCTCTCATGCAACCCCAGTAAAATATCACAGTGGTCTAGTTAGATTTGTTCTGTTATAAATGTGATTTTCTAGGGCCATGTGTGCCGTGCCACAATGCCACAATGCCATGTGCAATGCCAATGTGTCTCTTGAAGTCTCCTGAGCAGTGAATGGAGGAGCAGGACCTTGGAACTGAAACTGGACCTGCTTTTGCTGTGGAGGGAGAGGTTTTCAGCTGCCCCTGCCCCAGGCGTGAGCAAGACAAGGCTGGTTCCCCTGTCAGCTTTTGGCTTGAACCCCAAAATGTATGACTGGGATATTTGTTAGGCTTCCATGAGTTGAAGATTGGACCTGAGGTGTTTAACAGGTAGTGCTGTAATTACCTTATGGTCTTTCAATTCAGTTGTCAGGGCAATGGGCAATACCACAGTGATAAATTTTTCAGTGGTCCATCAAACATCTTCCCAAACATTATCCCTGCCTCCCAGAAGAGAGGTGGAAGTTTCTCTGGCACAGAGAAAGCTGCTGCTCACAAGTCCTGCAATGCCTTCTGTGCTTTGCTCTGTGGTCACCAGCCCTCCTGTGTGGGACACACTGCCAGTATCTAACTTGGCTACAGGCCTTGCGCTGAGCCTGGATGTTTCCTCTCTTGGACCTGACACAAGCAGTCAATATGAAAAACACAAAACTGACTTGATGGATTGTGGCTCACAACTTTCAGTAAGAATGAAATATAAGCACAAGGTTATATTTAGCCATCTATAAACAGGAATAAAATAGAGCAGAGGCTCATTATCGGCTGTGCTCTGTCAGATCCCTGCTGGTGTAGTTTGAGGCGTAGAAAGCTGCTTTGCTTGCAGGGAAGTTGGGACGGCTGCCTCAGCAGGAGGTGGTGGCTGTCCAGGCTCTGTTGGTAGGGTCTGTGCCATGGCGCTGGGGCAGGAACCCTCAGCTGCTCCCCACTGTCCTCTCCCAGCAGGATCAAACCAGCACCACCGTGGAGCCCAGTTCCATGGGAACCCTCATCCCCCTGGTTGTCCCTTCCTGAGACTGCTCTTCCCGTCCAGAGCTGGGGCTCCTCCACTGGGATCTGTCCCGAGCACTGTGCTCCGATTCACTGTCCCCCCGGGAGGCCAGGTCATTCCCTTGGCTTCCCTCTGGCCCTGGATACCGCATGTCCCAGAAACAACACACATTCCCCACTTTGCTAAAAATGGCCCAAACTCTTGATGCTGTCTGGCAGGCGGCCTGGCAGGCTGCTCCCTGCTATTTTGGTGCTGTCTGGAGAGACCACAGCCTCTCTGCCAGGGTCCACAGTCTCCATGCCAAGGGCGCTGCTGGCTGCGGCCCAGGGCACCGCAGGCAGCCTGGACCAAGGCAGCTCCGGCCAAGCCCACTCCTGTGGCCAGCCGGACCCTGTGCCCTTCCTGCCACTGCCTCGCGGGCACCTGCACTGGGTGCAAGACAGCAGTGAGAGCTGAGGAGCCAGCTCCGAAGAAAAAGCAGTAAAATGGGCCGTGCTGCCATCTCCCCATCCGCAATTCCCGGTGATCCCAGGCATCCTTGTGTGCCCAAACCCTTCCCTGTACAGCCTTGTACTTCCCTCTAGTGGCTAATTATTAACGGGAGCTCTCCCTGTGCCCGGCTGGAGGGTGCCAGCCTGGTCCTGCGTGCCCTCGGGGCCTGCTCAGCCCCTTCCCCGCGAAGCTGGCTCCTGGTGGGGGCACCGTGTGCCATCCATGTCCCCAACAGTGCCAGCAGGGAGGCACAAGGGCCATCAGCATGACGTGCGGCACGGCCCTTCCTGTTACAAACTCATGGGTTTGTTCCCACGAATTACAAACTCACGGGCCCTGATGTTCCCCCTGGATTTTCCTCCATGAGCGTGGGGAGGTGGCACAGGTCCAGGGACAGGCGGGTCTGGCAGCAGTGGCCAAGGCCACAGTTTGGGAGTGCAGCAGGGGACAGTGGCTTTCTGTGGCCATGGGAAAGCCCAGCTGGGCCGTGCGGGGTGGCCGCTCACCCGAGGCCATGGCAGTGGGATGAGGGGTGGGGGGACAGGAGGCCTCTGGTGCAGCAGTGGGGATGCTGAGCCAGCACTCGGGGCCAGGGAGAAGGGGACACACCCCACTTGGTGGGCTGGGGTACCCTGGCCCTGGCTGCAGGACATGGGACCCGCTGCCACGCTCTGCTCGAGTCCAGCCTCCTGCTCAGCGCTGGGCCGATTTCTCGGCCCGTTTCTCACGGACAAATGGGCCCTTTCCTTGCCTGTGATGGGCAGCTGGGACAGAACAGCTCCTTGCCAGGCTTGAGCAACAGCGTGTTTCTCTTCTTGGCGATTGCAAATAAACTTCCCTGGCCTCAGGGGATCCCCGCTTGGCTCCTAAGGAGGCGAGGGATCTTGGCACAGCAGGATTTCTCATGCCGAAAGGGACATTGAGACGCGTTTGTCCAGGAAACAGAGCCCCGTGAACACTGCTCAAAGCTCTTTTTATTAATGGCAGGGCTGTTCCCAGGGCACTCGTTTGTGCACTCTGAGTTCAGGGCGCTGCTTTGGCCTCCCCAGGCTGGCCGGGGAAGGAAGGAAGGAGGAGGGGGTTCTGCATCACAGCATCCAGCTCCCGTCTGCTCCCCGGCGGCTGAGCCAGGTGCTGGCTGCTTTCAGCACAAGCTGCACTCTAGGCTGGGAGGAAGGGGGCAGGGACCAGAATAAGCTCCGTGCTGTGGGATGCGGGTCACTCCCCTGCCGGTGACATCCCCTGCCGGAACGGCGCCCCAGCTCTCACTCCCTGCAGGGATCGCATCTTTCCAGCGAGGCACCCGAGAGCGCCCCGCTGTCTGGCTGAGCTGCTAATGAGGTTCTTAATGAGATTGCCACTTGCCCGTTAAAACGAGCAGCTCAGCGAGGGCGGGGAGGGAGAGCCGGCAGCTGCTCACCACGCAGCGCCCCGCAGCCTGCATTCAGCGGCACCGCATTTTTACAGAGAACAGGAATTCTTTATTAGGGGAGCGTTTCTGAGTCACTCCGGCGAGGAAAAGCGCATTTCCTTCGCGCAGAGGAGTTATCCCAGGCAGCCCCTCCGCCGCTTGGACAATAGATGGAGCTCACCGCCCTGGCTCCGCACGCCTGGCCCGGGGATACCCCCAAAGAGCCCCCGAGCTCGGGGACAGCCCCAGGACCCTCCGGGGACAGCCAGGCCCTTCTCTCTGCCGGTGGCTGGGCAGTAGGGGATGAGGGAGCCGTGACCCCATCCAGCTGGACACAAAATGGAAGAGGGAAATTGGGGTTTGTCCGGGGCTTTACAACATTTGTGCAATGCGGTGGAGGTAATCCCAGCACAACTTCCATGGTTTTCCCAGTCTATGTCACACTTCTGTCCTTTTTAAAGACGTGTCTGCCCCCAGTCCCCTATTTTCCTTCGCTTTTGGTTGCTGAGGGACAGAAATGGCATCACCTCCCCTTGTCACCACTTCCCATCACTGGACGTCTCTTCTTTCAGACTCCATCCCTGCTGCTCTCCATTTGGGGTAACAGTGTTGCTGGGGTGTCCGGGGGAACTGCACAGGCCAGAAGAGTGTGTTTGCTGTGGGTCTGATGGCAAAGGGAGCACGTGGATCCCCAAGACCCCAAGCGGTTTGGCAGGACCTGAAGAGGGGTTGGTGGCTCCATGCTGGGGCCCAGGGCAGGCAGCAAGGAGCCATGGCATGCTGGAGCTCCTGTTACTGGGGTTTCAAGGATTTTTTCCTTGGTTTTTTTCCTCCACACAGAAGCCAGTTGGGATTTAGGACTCCTGGCAAGGGGGTTTTCTTTCACTCCCTCTGTTCCTTTCCCCCAGCCCCAGCACAGGGAGGGCACAAGGAGCAGGCAGGGGACAGGGCACAGACAAGGAGCAGGCAGGAGACAGGGCACAGGGAGCAGACTGGGGACAGGGCACAGACACGGAGCAGACTGGGGACAAGGCACAGGGAGAAGGCAGGGGACAGGGGACAGACAAGGAGTAGGCAGGGGACAAGGCACAGGGAGAAGGCAGGGGACAGGGCACAGATGGGGAGCAGGAAAGGGGACAGGGCACAGACAAGGAGCAGGCAGGGCTCCTCATGGCTGCACAAACTACAGGTCTCATCTGCTGTGTTTGGAAGCCCTGCCTGGTGGTAGCCTGTGCCATCCATGTCCGTGGTCACCTCAGCACCGGGTGAAAGTCAGGAGCCCATGGGGAGATGACTCCTTCCCATCACACTTTGCTGTGCCTTATGCAAGTTCAGCAGAACAATTTTTGGCCATAAAGGTTTTTCCATTCACTGAGGTATCGATCCCGAGCCACCAGCCTGGTGACCTCTGCCTTCAGTGCATTAGCTGCCTCCCTGCTTTTGCAGATGATGGATGTGGGATGTGGCGTGGGGTGGCTTTGGCACTGGCCTGCTGGAGTCTGGGGCTCTTCTCCCAGGGCTGGACTTTCCTGGACTGTCATCCAGCTGCCAATGAGACTGAGTCACTGTGTTCTCAGATCAGTCCCTGCCTGCCTTCCCGAGGGTCTGTGCTCAAATTCAGTAATCTTTGAAAACACCAGTGAGGTGCTAAGTGATAACAGTTTGCTTGTTTCTCTCATCTACACAATCTATTCACTTAGAAATGAGGATGGGATTAATTAAAGGCATTAGGAATCTTACATTGTCTATAATGTGGAATATCATTGCTCAATCTGAGTGATGCATGTTTCACAAAGAAACTACAAATCTATTAAAAAATTATTACACTGTGTTTTTATTTTGGGCATAAATCATCCCCAAGTGCTCTTTGGGAAGTCACAGAGAATGACACATCTGTGACACTTTTGATAGGGCATTTCTTTGTGCTTTGCAGGAGGCATTTGTGTTTACTCTAGGACTAATAAAGACTTATAGTATCTTCAATTATTCATTTTTATAGGCGCTTGTTCTCCTGACTTGTGCAGTCAAAACCACACTGTCACTGGTTTTAGCAGTAAATTGGGGGGGGTTTTGGCAATCAAATGACTTTGCCTCCACTTTGTTTCTTTTCCACATGAAAAACAATGGTGATTCACTCAGCCATCCCATTTTATATGTTTCTGGCTTTGGAAGGCACCTTTCTTTGGAAAGGCAGTCTGGCAGCTCAGGTGGCAGCTGGCTGACCCAGCAGCCCTTGTGGCTGCAGCACCTTGCCTTGTGGCTACCAGGAGTGTAGGTGCGAGCTGGACAAGCAGAACTGGCAGCTGGGAGCAGGCTGGGGGTCTCAACACCCTATCCCAGCAGCTGGGAGGAACTGGAGGAGCTCTGGAGGACTGACAGGACATATTCAGGCTGTGATCAGCAGCCTAGTGAGAACCTGCTCCTTCACACTTGCAGCTTGGCCCGGGGAGAGCTATGATCTTATGTGTTAAAAATCCTTTACAAACGCACGCACAGGACTTATGCTGGTTTGTGCCAGTGCCCCTGAGCTGGAGCTCAGTCATGGCTGGGTGCCAGGGAGCCTTTGCTCCGGGCACAGGTGGCTGTGAGACCGTTCGTGCTGCTCCCCTGGGCTGGAGACAGCTTCCATGCTCACAAGGCAGTCCTGGGGGACCTGGACACCAAACCTACAGGCCAGGTGTCCTGAGCTCTCCTGCCTTTGCACCCAGCCTCCTGCTCCTGCCGTGCCCTGACTGTGCCCCTGGCAGGATGGGTACCCTGACTGTGAGCCTCAGGGTGCCCTGGTGTGCTGGGCTCAGATCCTGCCACCTTGGCATCACTGGAGTCTCCTCCTGCAAAAGCTGTAGAGCTAGACAGGCAGGTAGGAGTGAAAGTACTCCTATATAAAACACGTTTTCTGGTACTCCTTTATAGGTTTTTAATGTGATTCATATGTCCCTGCCTGGCCCATCGCCCACGGCCAGGCGCTCCCCTTCCTCCTGCTCCTCACTGCAGGGATTTCTGTGGATTGGGTTCAACTGGATAATTTCATCTCCTTTGTATTTATAATCCCTAAGAGGGTGGTGTCTTTAACAAAGACTATTCCTTCTCATTGCTTTGGCAAAGGAAGCAGGAGCTCCCTGCTGTGTCTCTGCTCAGATGACACAGAGGTTCTCTGAATAGCAAAGAGAGAAAACAACAACAAAAAAAAAAAAAAAAAAAAACAGCTTAGTTGCTTTCTTTTTCCAGGCAGCTACACATATCCACCTCATGATACACATATCCACCTCATGGAAAATTCCCCCCAGTACTTTAGATTTTTCCTTTTCGTGTGCCTGTATCCACAAGGCTCTGCCTGTGAAGCACACTGCTGGCTCATAGATGGAGATAGGGACATCAGAGAGAGTGTCTGACAGGAGGAAAGGAGCGAGAAAGGGCCTTTTTTCCCCACAGCCAAAGAGGAAAGAATAAGGAAATTCAGAGAATCTAAATGAGGTATGGTATAGGTATTCTTCATGAGAAACACCCCAGGGTCTGCAGTCTGGGACTGCAGTGGGAAAGTGGTTCACCTAAAAAGTAGTTTAATTCCTATAATGGTATAATAGCCAGTGCTTGACCAAGGCTGCAGACTGGAGGCAGAAATGGCATTGCCTCATTTTCCCCCGGCAGGACAGGGCACCGGTGCCTGCTGACCCCAGGCCCTTTTCATCCCACTGGTTCTCTCAAAAGGGAAACCCTTGGGCAAACTTCCCACCAGTGTCTTTGGAAGGGACTGCTGGTGGCACGTGGGCACACTCACCTGCCCTGTGTGGCTGTGCAGCTCTGATCTGCCTCCCCAAAATGCAGGTGTCACTTGCCCCCAAACGTGCCAGTGCCATCGCTGTCCCTGCTGGGTTTCTGGAGGCATGTGCAGCAGCATGGGGCAAAATCCAGCCCCTGAACCCCACTGCTTGCTTGTTTGTTGTCTCTTGGCTTGTTCTCTGCAAATGTTTGTATGCAGCTGAACCAGAAATAATTGCTCACAGCTCTGCCATGGGGGTTTGTGATGAGTCTGCGAGTGCCAAGCATGTGTGTGCGAGATAATCTGGGTGCTTTTGTGCTCAGTGGCTCTGGCATCTCTCACTGTATCGCTTTTGTTTCTGGGTTCTGTTTGTCTCCCACTCTCCCTTCAGTGCATGGTGCCTTTCCTGATACCTCTGACAATAATTGACTTCATGTCTTGGTCATTCTTTTGTATTTGTTTCTGGAAAGCAGGAAAGCAGCCTCTCTGCGTGTGTCCCCTGGTGACTGCTGCTCACACAGCGTGTGTCTTTATGGTTCAATTAAAAACGTTATGACATCTCCCCAGCAGGCCCTGCCACCATCCTGGCAAAGCATTTGCTACCTTGATAGCATTTTCCAGTTTGTGAGTGCAAGGTATTACAGCAGCCCTTCCCTCTGGGACAGCACGCTCTGGCTGCGCTGTAATGACTCCAAAATGCAGTGTTTCTGACACTCTGAAATAGAGATAAAACGTAGGCCCAAGGACGTTGCTAAAGCATTTCTCCAAGACTGAGATTACCTGATTTTTGAAGAGAAATAAATACAATTAAATTAACCACAAAGTTCTCTTCTTCTCCCAACAGACTTACACCACCTCACCTGGGGCACAGGTTTCTCCTTGGCCATATAGGTCCAAAACTTAGGCTCTCCTGCTTCCCAGAGCAGCTCTATCACGTGCAGGAAGGTTTCATACATGCTTAGCAAAGAGGAATTGGCCATGTTGCATTGCCCAGAAGAAATATTCTTCTGTCCCTGTCCTTATAACCTTACCCAGCTTCTCTCCATCACTTTGTTACTCTTGTTTCTGACACTGTTCAGCCAGTGTTTGCTTTTTCCTCACCTTCTGCACATTCAGTTTATTTGCAGCCAGTCCTGAGCATGCCATGAACCTGGCAGCACTGGAATCATACATTCATTCCCCCGTTAGTGTCAGAAGGCAGCACAAACCAACCTGTATGGCCAATGACAGGGCTACGGTGGAGACCTTACACATGATGAGATTTACTCGAGGTGGATAAGGAAGCACTGATAACAAAAGTAGGAAAGGAGCGTGGGTGGGAACCTGGCTCAGCTGCAGCTCCTCTCCCCCAACACTGCTGAGGCTGCTGCACGGAGGCCCAGCCCCAGGCAGAGAACCCTCCCTGCTGCTGTTGCTGTCTGCAGCAGGCAGTGAAACCCGGCGAGGCAGCGGCAGCGCGGAAACCTCTGCTGTGCTCCGCTCTCAGAATTGCTCAGCTCCACCCTGCCTGTCTGGGCTGTCAGTTCCTCTGCAGCCTCTCTTGTCCTGAGCTGGGAACGTGCTTTCCCCAGAGTGTCCCCTCTCCTTATGCAGGGAAGCCAGAGAATGAGATGAGCAGCTGCAGCAGAAACTGCGATGTTGCATTTCACAGCAAAACTTTCTCTTCCCAGTGAGTCTGGTTTTGAAGGTGGAGGCCTCTGGCTGACTCCTTGCGGTGGATGGGACTTTACCCACAGTCATCACTCAGTTACTCTGATCTCTAAGAGGGTTGTTAAGATGCTGCTCTTGGGTTTTAAACCAGAAGCAGTCTTTCAGAAGCCTTATGAAGTTTTGGTTGTGTTTTTCTATTGGTTATCAGCACATCAGTACATTGCTTTTATTACCCCAAGGTTTATGGAGTCCTTCCTGCCTGTGGAAGGGTTGAGGCACAGGGTGCAGCCCAAATGGCTGTTTCCTAAAGCAGTGCCTTCCTAAGAGCACAGAGAGATCTAAGGGTGGGATGAGGTTGGTTGTTTTCACTCCTGGAGGAAATCAGCTGAAGCCTCCAGTGTGGAAAAGCATCTGCTGCCTGTCTGACCACCAAATATAACCTCTCACACTAAGCATAGGGAAATGTCTCTTCTGCATACTTGTTTAGCTCTGAACACAGGCAAGCGTTGTTATCATTTGATTTTTCATAGAAAAGGAGCCAATTCTGTTGTCTCTCTCACTTTCCTTTGAGATGTTAATTTTAACCATTCCCTCAGGTTGTATCTGGCACCTTGCACATGTGGCAGCTCTGCTCACAGCTTGGCCCTGCTCTGGCCTCTCTTTATTCCCACCATCTCCATGCTCCTTCTGACCATCTCCTGCCTCATTGCTTGGTGTGGATTTTGCAGAAAGCATTTCCTCAGAGCTCCTATTTCTGCCCCCTTTGGCACGTTCCTGTGGTTCCCATGCTGGTCTGCTGTGATATTGCTCTGCTTTCCCACCCAGCCATGCAGCCCCACTCCTTCTTGTGCTGTGCACACTGCCCTGTTCCAGCTGTGGGTTTCTATATTTGAGGAGGAATATTCTGACAATCTTTTCTTTTAAATTTCTGAGACCATTGTACCCTGAGTGAAGAATTCCCCTGTCTTCCAGAAGAGAAAGTACAATTTGGGTGGTTTTGTGCTGTATATAAAAGTTTCTTCACAAGTTTCTTGCTCCTGGTGTTTGCCTTAAATCCAACATTTTTCAAAGTTTGATCTATGAGTGCAGTATCTTTAAAATATGTGTGGCACACTATAATAACTTGCTTACTCTTCTCCATTTAACTCTTGAACAGACCTCCTGACTCTGATTTATACATACTAAATAAAAAATGTGGCTTATATTCATCTCCCCTTTCAGGCTCCCTTTGCCTCCTTGAAAATCTGAAGTTTTTGCTTGAATCTTTTTCAACTGTCACAAGTATTTTGGGGAGGCTGAGGTAGATTAGATTTTATAGCTACTCTCTTCCACATTCCATACCTGCTTTTCCCACCTGTTGCCATGTTCTGTGTTTAGACCCTCACCTTCTGTCCCCTGCAGCATTGTGATCTCTGGGAAGGACTTTGCAGTGGGATTTGGACAAGTCACTAATACAATGTAGGGAAAGATTTGCATCTTTCTCTCAGTTTGCAGCTGCTGAAATAACAACAGCTGCTCTAAACCCAAACCACCTTTCAGCTGGAGCCTTCCGGCATTTGCAATCCCAGCCCTTTCCAGATGGGGCTGCAAAGCTCAGCCTCCTGCTGCAGCTCTGTGCACAGGGATCTGTGCTGAGCTTGGCCCTGCCCCTGGGCTCCTGGGAGTGAATATTCACACGTGAGGGCTGCAGGTGTCCCTCTGCCAACACATTCAAAGCCGACCTGGGAAAAGCTTCACCTCTTCTTCAAGGAAGATGCTGTCCAGGCCAGCTCCCTCTTCCCAGCCAGACACATGGAGGGGCTCTGGTGCTCATCCCTCTGCTGCATGGCAAAGGCTGGTGGCCACACATCTTCCCCTTGGGGACATTTGGTTTCACCAGCCCTGCAGTGAACCAGGGCCAAATCTGCTGCCAGAGGTCAGTGGGGGATGCACCCTGCCACCGTGGAAGCAGGAAATGGTAAGAGGCTAAACTTTTCTTTAGAGCTCATTTGGCCATTGAGAAAGCAAAGAGTTATTTGTTGTTCTTATCTAACAGTGAGACTTTGCTTCCTGTGTTATTGTAGGTAATGCAGAAGTCGTCTTCCTTTGTGAACCTCATTTCTGCAAGATCTTTTCTCAGTTCACAGCTTCCGCTTCACACACCATTGCATAAAAGGTTCTCCAGTCACATCTAATTCTGAGGTTGTATCTTGAAAATAAGAGATGCCAGAGATGTGGGCTGAGGAGGACAGGGATAACCCCCATTTAGAGCTGTGGGTTTGCAGTGTGTGTCTTGTCTGTGCACACACAGATGCAAGGATAAAGCTCCAGAGCAGGCAGAGAGCACCGTGCCTGTGAACAGCCTCATGTGCATCGATGGGCATGTGGAGGGGCAGAGCCTGGGCTGGGGCAGCACATCTCAGGGTACTGGCATCCAGGGAGTGGATGGTGTGCACCCAGAAGGACAGGCCACTCCTGCACTGGTCTGCTGCCTTTGCAGGTGGAAGGACACCCTTGGAGACTGGAGTAACCAGGCTTGGCCTGAGCTTTTATTTCATTAAGTATTAAGAAACATATATTTAATCATCTTCTCTGGTGTGGGGAAATTCTAAGCAAATAGATTTGGTGACACTTAGAATTCTTAGAAGATATGATGAAGGGTGCAGAAGAGGGGAGGGCTGTGATCCCTGTGTTCTGAGCTGGGCAGGCTGAAGGGCAGATATTCTGCCCCCTCCTTTAATTAGACAGTTAATCACAGACTACCTTTGGAGGGAAGCCTTGTCCCTGGGGGCCCTATGCTCCCGCAGGCATCCTGGGAGGATTGATTGGGAGCCTTTGTTCACTGGGCACTGCAAATGTTCTGACATTTCCTGCAGCACATGGACCCACATCACTGCTCGCCTCCCTCCACCTTTTGGACTCACAAGCCACCTCCCTGACAGGAGATAAATCATCCTTGGAATGGCAGCCCCCAAATCTGGGTAAGTTGCTGTGCAGATCTGAAAGGCACCACAGCCATGGGGGTGAGGCTGACATGGAACCCGTGCCACCCCTCCCCTTGCCTTGGGGCTGTCCCCACACAAGTCCCTGGGGAAGGGTGTGCTGCCTTTGCTGCCACCTCGCCCTCACGAGCAGGAGGAGAGGACTTGGCCTGAAGCTTGTGTAGCTCCTCAGCTGTCCCACTGTGGAAACAAAGGAGAGCAGGAGCTCAGAGGATGCCAAGCTCTGAGCTGGCCACGAAGCGCTCACGCCTGTGCCTGAGCCTGGAGAGTCACTGCTTCCCATCAGAGAGGGGGCTGGCCTGTGTCACTGACAGAAATTGTGTCAGGGGTTCTGCCCATGCCTCGGTGGAAATGGGACTTCCTGAGGCTGAGGCAGGCTAAGAGGAAGCAGTGAAGCTAGTCTGCAAGGGAAAGCGTGGGCAAGAGGCCGCGTAGGGCAGGGGAGGCATTGCTGAGGAGCCTGCAGCTCCAGAAATGCTTCAGAAAGCCATGATCACAGCCAGGCAGGCATAAAAATAACACGTGGAAAGGTTATGCGGCATGGAGACAGGATCAAGTCACAAGCAGTTCAGAATCTAATGGGAGCAAGCAAAGAAGAGCCCAAGTGTTGGAGATACGAGAAAGGCACCTTGCAAGTGTGGGCGTGGGGGCTGAAGTGTTCCTCATTAGAAGTGGGAAATATGGGAAAAGAAAGAGGAGAAGGCTGCTGTAATACCTATAGGAACAAAGTGTTAAATGCATGAAAGACAAAATCATCTTGGCATTAAAAATAAAATATATCAAGAAAGCATGGGCCGAGAAGGCAGCACTTAAAATTTGTGAAAGAAAATAGTTATAGCAACTGTGAAGAAATATGATCCTACACACCCAAATGATGGTAGAGGAGTAGGGTTATTGTTGGCACTATAAAAAATCAAGGTAACTGGGGTCAGGCTTGCAGAAAGCAATGGGTGAGACAGAGACTTTTAAGAACAGGCTGCAGTTCCCCTGATACACCATTTGTGCTTCAGCGACTGGAAAGGGAAGCAGGGTAGGAAGTGAGCAGGGAATGGAAAATATTTGCCATTTTCCTCAACTTTAGAAAGTTCCCTCTTAGTTTTGTAAGGAGGGAAAGCAGTGAAATTACAGTGAAAGCAGCAGCAATCACCCAGACTTGTGCAGGGTGGGAGGTTTCTGTATTCCTCATCAGGCTGGGAAGGAGGCAACAGTTTTAAGTCAGTGCCAGGAGGAGACCGTGGTGGTACTTTTTTTTTTTTTGATTTTCCACACTGCATTTAAACCTCCTGCATCAGGCAGTCCCTCCTCTGTCTGGAGAGGTGTATCCATTCTGTGTGAAATCTGCTGAGGGGGACACAGGGCACATCCTCACCCTGCCACGGGTCTGGCAAAGCTGAGCCTGGCAGAGCTGAGCCTGACAGCTGCGAGTGAGGAGCAGAGGGTTGCTGCTTCCGAGCCAGGTGTGCAGCTGCTTTGCAGGCACGGCCAGCTGCAGGCAGGTGGCTGTGCTGCACAGCAGGGCAGGTGGGTGGCACCCAGGCTGTGCTTTGAACACAGCACTCTGTGCCAAGGCACAGTCAAGGCTGTGGGCTGGAGACCTCTTTGTATCAGGTACTTTGAACAGGTACCCACTAAGAGAGGAAGGTTGTTTCCTTGAGTATTCTGCACAAAATGAACGTTCTGAACACCTGAGGTGTTTAGGTGGCTCTGTGTGGGTGCTTGGGGGCACTCCCACACCCTCACTTAAACACTTCTACAGCAAACCAGAGCAAATGGCACGGGCAGGGTGGCTTTAGCAGGAGGGAGTGCTGCCTCCCAAATGTTTTGCTTGTGACTATAGTTTTGCAGTTAAATATACCAGTCAGTGTAAATCACTGTCTGAAATTCCTGTACATGTGTTATCAACCAGTGACATCTTTATTTGCCCTGACCTCTTATTTACCTGGAATCTCAAAGTCAGAGAAGAATCCTGCACGTGTTTTCCTTCAGCAGTGTAAACATCACTTCTTTCTTGCCTCAGCTGCATGCTGCCCAGTGGGCTGTAGGCCCCCAGGGTAATTCTGGTGCTTTTAGGGATATGGTGCTGTACTGTAAATGCTCTGGTGCTGGTGGGCATCCTGCAGGGCAGGGTTTGCCATCAGCAGCATTCCACAGCACTCCCCTGCAGCCAGAGCTCTCCTCTGACCCTTGAATCCTGTATCAGCACGGGGAGTGGTCCCTCCTGGTGCCCAGCAGGACCAAGGCTCAGGTAGCCTGGCCAGCAGAGCCTGCACTTTGCAGGACAGTGGGAAGATGGATCCTGGCCTACAGGTGTAACCAATATAACCTAGAGCTCAAATATTTTATTTTGGTTACTTTGATGCCTTGAGAGGCTCCCTGGAACAGAGGCTGGACAGTGTTAAAGGAATAAAGCAGGGATTTATTAAAAGGCCTCAAAGGATGCACCTTGGGCAGTACAAGAGCCCGGCTGTGGCTCCACCCAAGATGGACCCCAGGTCACGAGTTTTCCCACTTTTATCAGTTTTGGTCCATTTCCAGATTGGGGTTCATTGTCCAATTCCAGCTCCAGGTGATGCAGTCCCATCCTCCCAGTCTGCTCTCTTCAATTCTCTGCTGTTTTTACATTTTGGGCCTAAAGCTGCAGCGGTGTCCTTGGATGTGGGGCTGGAAAAGGATTGTTCTGTCTGACTGAGCTGTGAGGAGAACTTGCCAACACTGATATGAAATTCAGAGCTATATACAAATGCAGTACAGAATCTGGAAAATACGAAAGCTCAAACTTCAGGCATCAACTTTGACAAGTTACACTGCTGAGGTTTCACAAGGAAGTGCTGGGTCTGTCCTGCACGGTATGCTTGGCATGCGTGGAGCCACACTTCCGACAGCAGGGCTAAAATCTGTCTGGATGTGCTGCTTTTTTATTTTGTTTTTGCACCTTCTCTTTCCCTTATTTCCTAATGAGAAACGTGCAGTCACCAATATTAGTGCTGCTGGGTGAATGCACCAGAGGCATGGTGAAGGACAGCAATTTCTCGAAAACAACCATGCGTGCTGTGAATTTTAAAGACAGAGAACTTTAATTATCCTTGCCATACAAGTGGCAGTGCTAGTGAGTTTTCTGGGAGCCGTGGGCAGGAGAGGCAGTCCTGGCAGCAGAGAGGAGCCTGTTCCTGCTGGTGGAGGACAGCAGAGCCGAGCTGCTCCTGCAGCACCAGCCAGGGCAGCGCAATACCCGAACTGGCCGGGGATGGTGCAGCATCCGAATGGTATTGAGGCAAACATTAGATTCCATCTGCTTCTGGGAAGGAGCTGGAAAGGAGCAGTCATTGGCTCAGGGGATGCTGCTGCCTTGTGTAAATCCACTGTTTCTCTTTCATTCCTAATTGGCACCGTGCAGGCAGTGGACGCTGCAGGGGAAGTGGCGTTGGTGGACTTATGTCTCATTCCTGTGACAGGAGGCAGCAGGACTGTGGCCACATGGAGTGGTCTGACACACAGGAGTCATGTGCTGGCCAGGAACCGGAGCAGTGACAGACTTCCCCTCAGAGTATTTTAGAAATCATCCCCAAAAAAGTGCATCTTGATGTTAAATTAATGGACTGACAAGCTTTCCTGACAACCAACCTCCATGCTATGCTTCTAGTACAAGAAATTCTCGATATTTTATTAAATCATGAAGCTGTGGGGCTCAGGGTGAGCATGGTCCCAGTCCCCAGTTTGTCACATCAGGGCTCAGTTGGAGTAAATTTTGCTGTGATGCTACCAATGCAACCAAGCTTCACAAGCATTGTCATTCCTGGAAAGTGCTTTTTCAGGCGCTGCTGAAGTAGGTGCTGTGTGAGCTCTTTTTAGGCCTATTTAGGACATAGTTTAAAAAGCCAGCACACCAGATAGCTGCATCCTGTTGGATACATTGCCTCTCCTATTGTCTTTTCTCAAACAAGGATTCAAAGCATGGGCACAGGACATGCTGTAATCAGCATTTACAACACCCTTACCTCCTCTTGAGGAAAGCAGCATCAAGATTTAACATGAAATAATTTTATTTGATGATGTTAAAATCCCCTCAATAGTATGCTCCAGAATTTGGAGGAAGTACACTTTAATTTCCAATGAACTGCCACATAATAAGAAACAAAATAACTCTCACTACCCCAGACAATTCTCTGGAAATCTTCAAAATGCAGAATCTGCACGTTGCTTTGTTAAGCAACATCTTGCTGGGGCTATGGGGTGGAACTTCTTGCCAACAGGAGTGTGGATCAGCAGGGTAAGGGCTTTAAAATCTGTCCCTGAACTTCCCCATTTGTGACTTGAAAGTGCAGTTATTTATTTTGCATGCCTCAGGATGATGAGTTCAGCATCTGAAGGTGTAGAGTGCATTAAGGATGCGGGTACATGCATGATAATAAAGCAATACCCAGGAGAACCAAGGGGAAATTGCCAACTTCTAATGTGAGTGACACAGGCAAAAATATCCTGCTGCCTCCCTGCTAGGGGTGGCAGAAAGCCATACCCTTTCCAGCACAGGATTGCTCAACATCAGCTAGCTGATTCCTGCAGGAAGAAATGTTACATTTTCATCAGTTCCAAGCACAGTTCTAGATTTACAGGAAAGAAGGGGTGATGTGGAGTTTGTAGAAGCAGGCAGGAATGGCGTGTATTTGGACACGAGTTGGCTGATCATGAGTTCACAGAAAAGGGAGGTAAGAAACAATTTCTTAAATTTTGCCTAATACATGCTTTAATTTGAGCCGTGCTGTAGTGGGACAGACAGCTCCAACCAGATGAGAACACCCTGCAGAAGTGTGGATGGAGCCTGTGCAAGGCCCCCCATCGCTGTCTGTCTTTGCCAGCGACAGGCAGGGACTGTGAGAAGTGACACCCTCTGGTGAGCACAGCCCAAAACCTTTGGCCCAACCAGATGCACTCCCTGCATACTCTGGGATCACAGGGTGGGTACAAAAACACTCCACGGCCCAGAGGACACTGAAAATGGGGGTTTCTGCCAAGGCCACCTTTCTCTGTTCTGTGTGTGCTGAGTTTTGATGCATCTTTAAAGGTTTCTTAGATTTACTGGGCTGAGCTCAGCTCAGACAAGCTCCTAATTTGCAGCTCCACACAGACATACAACAGATAGGGTATGAAATAGGGAGTCCTGACATGCTGCTTCTTAAGTCTGGGCTGGGCTGGAACATCTCTGTAGGAGACATTGCACATGTGCATGATTCTGAGGAGTTGGATGTCCTGATGAGAACTACTTAAAAATGTTTTCTTGGATTTATTTTTCCAATTAACTAACCTTTTGCTGGTTGTTTTGGGTGGAGGTTTTTTTTCCTAACAGACGTATGAAAAATATTTTTATTAAATTCCATCCATAAAAGCACTTTGAATTGAGTGGTTTTCATGTTGGTGTTTTTGGTTTTCATTAAAATGTTCTGTTACCACTAATGGCAGGTGCTGACCAGAGTGGCTGAAGATTTTTTTCAAGGTCTGACTCTGGACTGCCTTGCAATGAAATGGTTTATTGTGCACAGTCTAATTACTATAGACTGACAATCAAACAGGATGACTCAGCCAGCCCCAGACCAAGCTCACTGGATTTTTGAGCCATGTGGATTGTTTGCATATCACAGGGGACAAAATTATAATACTCCTGTAAAAGCACCTTCTGGCTCAGAATATTCCTCTGGACAACAAAAGAAAGACCCTGCACAACTTCAGGGCACAGTGACCATGTCAGATGTGCTTTTATCTTCGACCTGTGATGGTTTACAGTACAGAGAGGAGAGGGGTTTGGTGTGTTATTATTTCAAGACTGTGCAGTTCACATTCATGGGGAAGGCAGTTGCCTCCCCAGTCACTCCTTTCCCTACCCATAACCCCCCCAAAGAAATTAAAAGTGCCAAAACACAAACCCAAACACTTCAGAGACCCCAGAGAGTGAGAGACCAGAGCCTGTGGGAGCTCTTCACTTAAGTGCAAAGTCAGGCAGACTTGGGCTGACTTTGCAGAGATGCAAACTGCCACTCCCAACACTCTGCCACTCTCAGATTATCCCACTTAAGGGGATAATCCAGAGCTATCTGAAGCCTGGATTGCCACGAAGTAAGCAAAATTTTGGGACTCTCTTCAACTAAATCTGACTGGGGATAGCTGATGGTCATGTCTTGGCTGTGACAGCTGCTCTCTGCAGCTGCAGAGGGAAGGGCAGCTCTTTTGCAGGCAGGAGATCTTTCAAGGGTGGGCACTGGCCTCTGCTGACCCCCAGGAATGAACACTGACCATGGACTGGCTGCAGTCAACTGCACTCTTCCTGCCAGCCTGAAAAAACAAGCATCCAGGAGAAAGAAACAAGACTCTGCGCAAGGACTCCTCTTGCCCAAGAGCCTGGGCTGGGGAACTCTGTTCTCGTCCAAGGAAATTTCTCTTGCTCATCTCTTGACCTCCCACACTGTTGGCTGATCCTCCTCCTCCAGAGCCCTGATGGGGCTGCAGCAGCCTTACCTCCAGGAAATGAGTTAGTGAAAAATTCCCAGTACTCCCCATCCCTTTCTGCTTGTAACAGCTTCACCTGGGAAATCCCGCTGCCTCCTGCTGCTGCCTTAGTAGGTTATGGCTCGCAGGGTAGGTGACACTGGACTTCCTTCCAGAATTAGGACATTGCCTTACATGTTCAGGCAGTAATTTAATGATGTTTCAGTTACATTCTGAACTTAGCCAGTCTACAAATTGGTCTTTGGAGGACAGCAGGTTCTGTGGCAATGGCAAGGGCCTCAAGTTCCCCCGCCTGCTGTTGTGTAACCTCTGTGGTCTGCAGAAAAGATTTCCTTATTTTCTTCGTAGAAAGGCTAACAAGCCCTTTTCTTTTATTCTAACCGTGATCAAGATAATGTGCAGGGATGAGGGGAAAAACGTCACTCGTAATATGATTCCACTAAGCTTAAAAGTATATGAGTTCTTCTCTTACCTGAACAACTCTCAGTGCTACTTTCTTCCCCACTTTATAGTCTCAAAGAGCTGAAGACATCAGCAATGTACATAATCATGGATGCTGGTTGTAGGAATCATTCTAGGTCTTCATTGTTCAGACTCCAATCTTCTCTACTGTGTGAAGAAAACAAAGAAAATTTTACCTGCAGTTTATTTTCAGCTTGGCTGGAACATAACAGCAAAGGGAGTGGTGTGATTTTTCTCACTGGCATGTTGCTGTGCATCATGATCTGGCTTCAGAGCAACCTCCTCCAGTGCCAGCGTGGGAGGAGGTGGGAGGTGAGTGAGGCTGGGTTACCTGTGTCTGTGCATTTGCTGTTCTGCCCCACTGCTGTAAAATAATAATCACAGCCCTGGGAGGTTATAAAAGAGTGTACACGGGGTTGTGTTGTGCCCAGAGCACGGCGTGGGGCCCTGGAGGCAGAGGAGCGATGTGGTCAGTCCCCGTGACCAAAAACCACATCTGAGAAATCCCCAGCTGCCGTGACCTGCCACACTGGGTTTCACTCATTCTGCAAAGATTCCAGCCCCCTGCCAGGCCTTGGATTGTGCAAAGAACCCAGCCCCCTGCCAGGGCCTGGTAAATGCAGTGCCTGGGCAGAGTGACTGCTGTGTTTAATGTGTGCTGTGTACTTAACCTCACACCTTGCCCCCCTGCCCTGGTCCTGCTGCTGTGCACAGAAGCAAACCTGGGCCGCCCTGACAGGGAGCTGAGCACAAGGGCATCCCTGGTGAGCCACATCCCAGCTTGGGGTCTGGCCCCCTCTCCCTCCTCTGACAGATGAAGGGATGATGTGCCATCCTAAACTCTGAGCTTGTGCTGGCAGAATTGGAGAAGAAAACGTGGCCCACAGGCTGTTGGGATTTGTGCTGACCCGTTCACTTGCAGGCAGGATCCTAGCTCAGAGTGAGATATTGCTTTCTTCCATGGGAGGCAACTCAGTGACACAGAATTTTCCAGCCAAAAAGATGGGATCTGCCTGTTTTAGCTTGGGCTGTGTGTAGACTTGCATTTGTAACGTCTGCAACTGAGATCTGAGACAATTGAACCTGCCTAATTGTTGCTGTGTGTGTGCCAGCATGGATTGTACATCCTCCCTTCTCCCTGCTCCTGCTGCCTGGGGTGTGCTGTTTCTGCCCCAGTTAAATGTGTCATATTTTTATTGAATAGCAATGTCCCAACTGAAGAGATAAATACAACACAGGCAATAATGAATCATGGGCTCTGTGGACTTACTCAGCCCCAGGAGGTTGGAGGCTAAGGGATGAAACACCGTGGTCTAACTCTTGTTTTCTTCACTTTTGCCTGCAAGCTGCACCCACGGGAATTCATAAAACAATACTCATCCTGCCTGTGCAAGAATCCCTGAATGGGCCAGGAGGAAAAGCATGTGCAGGGGGCAAGAGGGCCAAGTGGCATAGTGCTCCTCTCTGCTCAACATCCCTCTCTGAGGAGGGGTCTGGCTGCTGCTGCTGCCTGGGGAGCCTGGCCAGGGGCTGGAGGGCACTGATCTTACCAAAACTCCTCAGTCAGGCTGAACATGAGCCTCTAACAACACTCCCACTATGAGAAGAATAAATGAAATGAAGAATACAGAAGTGCACTTGTACACACTGTGCAACCCCTTCCCTCTGCTCAGGGCAGGGCAGGTTTCAGGACAGATGTGAAAAGACAAAGCCTGACTGGGGGAGGACCGGAGATGGCAGCAAGGAAGAGCGGAGGACTTGGAAACATGACCTGTGAGGCCACAGGAATGAACTGGCATTGGTAAATCCAGAGGCAGGAGGACTAGGGAGATGAGTTAAGCCCTAAGTGTATAAAAGACTACCACAGAGTAAGGCAGTAAATCGGTCTTCCACTGGGGATAGGGGAAAATTACAATAATATTTCTGAAAAGACATTGAGAGAAACTTTCCAACTGCAGGATAAATAAGGACTGGAAAAGATACAGGTTGGCATATCTCCACCAACAGATGTTTTTAAGACCAGGTTAGACAAACCTCTGTCAAGAATGAAAGTTTTGACAGCAAGGAAGAACAATGTGTGGTGTTAAGATTAATTTCAGTATGTGTTTTTTTTTTTTTTTTTGTCTGCTGGTTTCACTGTGCAGAAGCCAGAAGCTTCTGGAGAAAATTTCTGCCATTGCACAGGGTGAAGCTATTCTTGCACATCCCGAGCATGGTGGGACTTCCCTGCAACTGCTCTGCCCAGCGTGTGTGGTTCCCCTGCAGTTCAAGGACAGTCAGGTCATGCAATCAAGGAGGTGGTAACTTTTTATCATAAAGCTATTAGAGCATTAAGCAAAGAGCTAAGAAATTGAAGATGTGGCAAAATGCTTTTTCATGTAAAAGCCACTCAAACCCACCTTAACAAGCCTCTCGGTAAAGGAAGGAGTCTTTGAGGAAGATTCTGTCTAAAAGCCCCATAAAAGCATTATCTATTGTTCTCGAACTTCTAATATTAGCAGGCACAGAGCATAAATATTAATCCCTTCGTTGAGCAGCTGAGTGCTGCTCTGTGATGTTTCTAGCACTGCACAGGTAAGTGTGCCCCTTCCCCACTGATTCGGTCGTGACTGGAAGTCATGCACACGTAGCCCAGAAAATCAGTAGTGCTGGGACATGCAGCAGCAGCTGCCGATGCTGGGGCTGGTGTAGGAGTCTCTGAACTGGCCTGGGATGTGGCTGGGACAGGACAAGAGCATGCTTGGACAAGAGCCACGTTTATATGCTGTTCTTCTGACTCTGGCCATCTCTTCAGAATGACAAATCGAGAGGGGTGGCGATGACTCCCAGCACTTTTCCCTGAGCTGCTTGTTCTGCAGCATAGGAAAAAATGACTTGGACGAAGATGCTGATGCCAGCTTTGTTCCCAGAAAGAAGCTCTGCTGGACAGTAGGAGTCATGAGCCTGAAAAAGACAGCACTGCTCAGCACAGCCCTCTTGAGATGTGAATGCTCTCCCTCACTCCCCCTGTGGTCTCCTGTTGCTGCTTGCGGGGGGGGCATGGCAAGGTGAGTGGGTGAGGTTCACACCCCCGAGGCTCCTGGGCTCCAGCACATTGCTTTCAGTTGTTTGCAGATTTTGTAAGAGTTTCCAAAGGTAGGGGAAGGGTTTTCTCCACCATGGGTGGTCCCTGTTCAGGTACCCTCATGGTCTGAAACCTCATTACAGCAAGAAGAGAGGGATGAGCAGTTTGTGTGTGTTTGTGTGTGTGTGTCTACCTCCACACAGTCTAAGTACAAAAGAACTGAGAAGATCTTTTGGCTGAAGGATCTCAGCCCAGGCTAAGACCTTCTGAGCAAACATCCACAGAAACATACCCCAATTAGTGGTTAATGTGGGTTGGCCAGCTGCCCATCTCACGTCCCTACTCAAGAGAGCCACAGGAACTCATCTGCCTTCGGGTTCAGCACATATGTAAGGCTTAACCAGCTTTTAAAGGCCAGGAAGCGCCCTAAACCGCTTTGCCTGTCCAGGAAAGTGTCTGCCTGCTGTGAACCCCCAGCTTCAGTGCTCGTGCTCCAAGAGCAGCACTCAGCCAAGGGTTCTGAAGGGCACGGGGTGTGTAAACCCACCCAAGACCTGAGTCCTGCCCCTTGTCCAGGCAAGCAGGCTCTGCCTCCCTGATTCTCCTGAGCAGTGCATCAAACTGCTTGCAGGGAACATCCCATCACGCCCATCTGCAGCTGGGTAGAGGCACCAGGAGACATGAAAGCCACAATTCTCCCCTGTCAGGTCTCCATCCAGCACCTGGCTCAGAGTGGTACAGCCAGGGAGTACCTGGGGAGTGCACAGGATTGCAACGTGAACCTGAATGCTGCAACAGCTCTGTGGGCTATTTATTTTCCGAGGGTTTATTTTGTAATACTTTATGTATCCTTGCAGGTGTTTCATGTTCTCTGATGTGGGAAAGCCCTTGTGAAGACCTTGCTCCGTCCAGTTGGAGCAGAGAGGTACATTGTGCGAGGGAACATCATCTGCAGCCAAGGTGGGAAGTAACGCACAGTGAGATGCTGATTTTGGACTCAAACTTGTAGGATATAACCCCACACCAGATGCTGACTCCTTTCAAGTTGGAAAAACATGGATGAACCCCAGAAACAGTTTGCTTGCTCTTTCCAGTTAAGCGCTGGAAGCACAGCAGTCGGGATAGGCAAGGTGGTACCGTGTCCTGCAACCCCAATGGGGATTGGCGCTGATTTAAGCAAGGCATTTGTTCTGTTCTGCACGGCCAGGGCTCAGAGTTTGAGCTTTTACGATCACAATAATCAGGTTGCCTTGCCTGGACCCTGATTAGTACAAAGTTTGGCAAAACGTATTGCACGCACTCATCCCTGCTTGTGCTTTTGCTTGACAGACAAGAGGCCAAAAGCAGTTTAAGGTAGCCAGTTGAGGCAGGCAGTAGCCACGTGCCCCATTTTCCACGCTGTGGGCATCCCTGGGGGTGCAGGGGGTGCCCTGAAGGAGCCAAGGCCCGGAGGGCTCTCCCTGGGCAGCACTGAAATAGGTGCCGAGGGAAGCTGCCTGCGGCTCGCTAATGAACTATTGATATATCTGCAGTGTATATTCGAAATGAGCCCATAGCGATGGAGTTAGATGGCAGCTCTGCCAGCGCGGGGCTCCGTGACGGGGTACGATCGTTCTTTGTGCCTTTCCACACAGAGCTCCCCGAGGCAGGCGGGCAGGGCCGGCGCTGCGGCTCCCACCGAGGGTGCTGCAGAGAGCGGGGCACTTTGTCCCGGCCGTGTGCGCACGGAGCGAGTCCCCGCGGCTGGGGCTGCGCTCCGCAGCCCGGGGACCGTCACTCGCCGCTCCTCGGGCCGAGGGAGCACCCGCGCTGTGCTGGGGGGCGGCTCGGGGGCTGTCGCTTGCCTCGGCCGCGGCGGCAACAAAGGCGGGCGGCGGCTGTGAGTGAGGGGCCGGCTGAGGGTCAGGGCTGCCGGGGAGTAGCTGAGCGTCGGCGGTGAGTGAGGGGCAGCGGGGCCGGGCTGGCGGTGAACGAGCCACCGAGGGGCCGCGGGGGTCGCAGGTGCCGCGGCAGGACGGGAAGGGCCGCGCCGCGCCGCCCTCGGGGGTCTCGGCTCTGGCGTGAGGCGGCCCCCGGGTGTGAGTGGGCTCCGGCGGGCAGCGTGGGGCGGGCGAGCGCCAGCTCCGCTGCGGCGTAACTTTTGTTAATTCCTATTATTTATGTTTATAACCCCATCAGTATAAACTTCTAAGAGCGGCAGATGTGCATGGCGGCGGCGGCTGCCCGGGCTGCCTGTGTCCCCTGCTCCCGTCCCCGCTCGCCGGGGCTTTGGCAGCACAGAAGTCCACGGTGGCCGCGGAGCCCGCCCGGTGGCGGCACCGAGGGAGAGGGGATGGGCCGGGGGTGAGGCGGGCCCCGGCCCCTGCCTGCCTCGGGTCTGTGCTCACCCTCGTCTGAATTTGACAGATCCCTGCTGGCCTGGGTCAGCCCGCAGGGACCCGCCAGTCGTAGCAAGGGATTTACTCTGTGAGTAATTTTAGAAGTAGCTGCATTCGTCTCTACTAGCGCACAGCAGGTCAGGCTGGAGAGAGAATAAATAACGTGTAGTGTGGGGTTTTTTGTGCTGTCGTGTACTAGTCTTTCAGGGTAAATCTCTGTTCCTGCTCTTAGGAGCCCCCTGGTAAATCAGGGCAGTGGACGGGGACCAGGGGGTGAAGGAGTGGGAACTGCTGCTGCTTTATGCTGTTTCCGTATCTGCTTGCTGCAACTGGATCTAATCACTGACAGTGTCAAAACAGAAATATCTGCTTGGGGAAAGGTGCCATTGCAGAGCAGCTGGATGTAGCAGGAGATTTTCTTGGCTGTGAGGGAGTGAGAAACCAGAGCTGCCTATTAATGTGTGAGGAATGAATCTAACTCTCTCTGTGTGACTCCTCCATTAGTGGCACACTCACACAACTGCACTTGCCTAAAGACTGGTAGCTAACCTGAAATACTTTTTCTGGGCTGGGATAACTTTAAATAGATGGGAGTGCTGTGATGCAAGGATGCATTGTCCTCCTGCTCTCAGAGGGGAGTCAGTGAAAGGAGACCCCAGCAGAATTAAGTGAACATAACATGTTTTCCTGAGGGGAAAGGAACAGCTCTCTGTCCTCAGCTTTTGCTGCAAAAACTGAGTCTTGTACTGACCTTGGTTGTGCATTTTGGAAAGTTCTCCTCATCTCCTGGCATCCAGGACAAAATACAAACACTCATCCCTTGTGTTTCATCAAAGTACCCTGGGTCACTGTGTCAGGGAAGGTTTAGGTGGAGCTCTAAATGCCTGAGGAGCTCATACAGATATGAGTGATGCTAAATCTTCTGCAGGAGGAAGAATATTAGCAGGAAAAGTCTTCCCCAAAAGGCCCCTGGGACAGAGTCCAAGAGTGTCTAATGAGGCAGACTTTTCCTGTTAGCTGCAATTCTTGATGTTAGAGGGTGAGGGCCTGGGGGGTTGGAGTGAGCCGATGTGGGGATCTCAGAGGGCAGGCAGCCCTTCACCAGGTCTGCTCTGCTCTGGGCATAAACCGCTACTCTGGAGGGGATGCAGCTGCTGAGTCAAGGCAAATCATCTGTTTTCTTCTGGTTCAGCAAATAAATTGGTTTGGTGATGGTGCTGCAGGGATGAGCAATGCCAAGGTGTGTGCTCTGTCGGTGTTGGGGACAGGACAGCCGCGCAAGGCTGCAGCTTGGCTCCAGATAAATCTGTCCATTGCTTTTCTTCTCTTATTTAATGGTTGCTTCTCTTAGGTAAGCTAAATACGGTGGAAGGAGCTGTGTTTTGTGGGTTTAATGGGAACATTGTGGGGTCCTCTTCCAAAATGTGTGCCTTTGGCAAAAGTGGTGCGTGGCTTGAAAATGGAGATGGACGCATTAGTGAGCTGTCACATTATCACTGGAGCTGCAGGGCTCAGCTGGGCGTGGATGTGTCTCCTGCTGGCAGCAAATGGGAGATTAGGTTTCAGAAAAGAGGACTACCTGATCATATTTACTCAATTCCTGGACACAAAAATTTTTTGTTGATGTGGCTTTGAGCAGGCTTCCAACTCTGGTGGCTGCTGTTTGTGTGCTCTATAACTTGGTTAAAACCAAAGAGTGGAATGAATGTATCATTCTTCAGGGAGACCTAGTTTTCTAGGGACAAAATAGGTGAGTACTTAAAGCTTGTTTTGCAGTGACTGCTGGCAGAGTCATCTCCTGCAGGAGCTGGGAATACATGAGAGGAGTCAGAGGTGCCAGTATTGAGGTGGGCAGGGGTGGTCTAACAAAGGACAGAGCAGGTGCAGCCAGTAATGTTCTGTATCTTAACTGTCCTTGAGACAGTGGTGCAAGAGGAGCTGCTGCAGGAGCAGGCCGCTGTGCATTCAGAGGTTTATGTCCCCGTGGCTCTGTCGGAGGACAGGCGGGGGCTGAGGGGCCGCCTGTGCCGAGGGTGTGCCCCCTGCCACACAGGCACCTCAGCCACAGCTCCTGGCCCGCCCTGGGCTGGAGGAACCAGGGGATGGGAATGGAGCAGGTCGTGTTGCCCTTTGCTCTCAGGCTGACTGATGTGGAGGAGATGGTTGAACTCAAGTTCTTTGACTGCCAGTGCTTCTCCTCACACCTTTACTCTGCTGCATTGGCAGTTTTTGGAAGGGCAGAAGTGATGCTGCAGTCGTGGTCCTCGTCCCTTTCCACAGGGGAGGTTCAGTGTCATGCACAGCTGCCGGTGAAAGTGTCATTTTCCTGTTCTCTACTCAACATTCATAAAGATCGCTGTAAAAGGTCTGACAGAATTGTTTTGACGATCTTTTACAAAGTATCCAGACCTTTTTTCGTAGCGCTCAGATTTTGGAAGAGTGATGTAAATCTCCATTCTGCACAGGATTAGCAATCAGAGAGCATTATGAATCAATCTGATACCTTGTCTTAGCCATAGCCCTTCTCAGAACGCTGACCTACATATCACAGCTTTCGCTGTAACAGCTTCACCGGGGACAGGCTTTGCTTCTGAGTGTAAGGTGGACATGTTTGTGTTTGAAGAACATTCCTGGTGGCTTCAGATGTGCTTGAAGTCTGTGCTGCTTGACTGGGTAACTTGTCAATGGAGTGTGAAATACAAGTGGTTCCTTCAAATGTTCATTTAATTATAATTGTGCTGATGAAAAAACTGGAAGATGAGATGAGATGCTTTCTGTATAAAGCGCTCTTAGATGTCGAGCCAGCAGGGATCGTTGTTATCAGATCCTCTAATCACTTGAGTGATTAAGAACCTTGGAAGAACTTACATGTTTGAGCCTCTTGCTTGTAGGTAAAAATGAAGGTTTATTGCCTTTCTGAACGTGTGCTGCAGCTCAGCCTTTGGTGAGCTGTGAACCCAAAGCTTCTGTAAAATCCCTCCCTATGGGTCACTGATGGCACTGAATGTGAATGCACATCTGCTTGTTCCACTTGCAGATGAGTTTTCCTGCTGATTCCCAGGGCGACGAGGTGAACGATGATAAAGAGGAGAGTCCAGAACCGTGCCTGCAAAGCAGTGACTTGGCTGATTTAAGGCAGCACTTAAGCCCATTTCTACCTGTCATTGAGTCCAGCTCTGCAGGATGGATTCTTGGGTTTGAAGATGCTGGGAAGTAATGAGAAATGCATGTACTGCTATGTGTGTCCTTCCCAGCACGTGCCAGTAGCATGGGCCATGGTAAAGGTCCTTCCAGGTGGAGCGTGTGTACAGCAGCGTGTTCACATGCAGAGCTTGGGTATGAACTTGGTTCTGTGGGTGTCCAGGAGCTCTTCTGTGAAACCAGAACAGAGGAGGTCTGCCCTGTAGCTTTCTGTCTCAGCAGGTTCCAAGCGGTGCTTTTGCCTAGCTTGGGTTTGCTGGTCCCTCTGCAGCATTTGGAAGCTGCTTGGGATGTCTGAAATTAAGAACTCTGCCACCAAGTCATCTGATGGTCTTGAATCTTGTGGTCTGATTGTGGTCTGTTGCTCACAAGTTCCCATAACCTCCGTTCTCAAACAGAGGTTGTTGTAGAAAGCTGCAGCGCAGCATCTTGCAGTTTCTTTTTCTATAAATAGCTAAAATAAAAAAGGTCTGTTTGCAAGATTGGAAACCATTGCACATAATATCTCACCTTTTAACAGTGGGATGCTGAAGTGCAGGGAGGCCTCTGCTTTTCTGTCTTGACTCCTTTGCCTGGCAGTGGTTTGTAGAGGCAGAAGGGAGCTCTGTGCCAGACTGTGCTAACGTTTCTCTGTGCTCCTGGTGTGTGTTAGCTCTGGGAGCTGGCAGCTACTGAAAACGAGCTGAGCAGAGCTGCTCCTGGTACCTCAGTGCTGCTGAGGAAGTGGAGAACCCCAATGCACCCAGCACAGGATGCCAGTGTGTCTGGCTGTACATCCCACACTGATCCCTGGGCACTGGGCATGTTTGTCACAGAGCCCAGCTTGTGCTTGGGACTCCTGGGGCTAGTGGAAACTGGAAACAAGCTAATGCTCCCTTCTTAAATATTGCATCCATTCTGCTTACAGTGGCTGCAGCAGTTTGGATTTTCAGCTGTAAAATTTTTCAGAAAAATAAAAGTTGTTGACAGCAGTGATTAATTTTTTAATATGCATTGCAGCTTGCTCTTTGTGTCTTTGTGGTACAGCGTTTGCTGGTTAGGAAATCAGATGTTCCAGTCAACCTGACTGTGCTCACTGGATTTTCTGCAAATACCCTGTGTGTGCCAGCAGAGTCCCAAGTGTGTGGGGAGAGTGTGATGACCCTCACTGGGATGGAGTGACAATAGAAAATGCTTCGGCAGTTGTGCAGCAGTGGCAGCTTTCTAAAATGGATCTCCTGTGGACTAAAAGACATCTGTGGTCCTGGTTTCCCCCTGCTAATCTCAAGGACCTGCTTTTACCTTGAAATAGCATTTGGTGTACAACATCAGAGTAATGACTTTTTTGTTCTAAATTTGTTTGTAAGGCAGAATCCTCAGGAAAGGCTGCAAGCAGAGCTCTGTTGCCTGAGCTGCTCTCTTCTGAAGGCACAGAGTATCACAAAAGGAATTAGTTTATATCTTAAATTAATAAATTAATAAAAAACTTCTCAGGGAAGATGTCTCCATGCTGTGAGCTGCATTGCCTAGCAAGACTGAAAATTTGTATGTGATCCTCTGTTAAATAAGTTGGGTTAATGTTTATTTATTTGGTTGGGTTTTGTTTTTATCTCCTTCCCCCACAGTTTAGTTCTTCCTAAATTCAAGATTTTACTTTGGTCCAGGGATGGATGATCATTTTATTAATTCTTGGTTATCCCTGTGACCTGACTGTGGTCCTGCCGTTCTTTGTGCTTGCAAGGGGTCTTAAAGAAATCAGAAATTTAGCACTTTGTGAGGTCCATTAGCAGAAATGTAGCAAAGATGGAAAAGTTGTGTTCTAGCTCCTCTGGGCTGGTATTTCACAGGCAAGTCTGATGACTACTTTATATGTTTTATGGGAGTCTGGAAGGTGCTGGATGGATTTTGCTCTCATCCAGATGATGGGGTCTGTAAATATGAAGCTTGTTTCTTATTAACAGCTGTTCTTGCAATTTTGAAATCCACTTTCCACAAATGCTTACGTCCATGAGAGTGCTGCTTTCTTGGGAAGATCATCAGAGTGACTGGTTGTGTCTTAACAAATTCCTTCCAGAGCTTGGTAACGTTTATTTTGAGAAGTCTGTAGCTGCCTCAGGAGCTGCCTTGCACCTTCCTGAACAGAACCCATTGTGGAGGGAAACCTCCTCCCCAGTAAGGGATGTGTTATGACTTGCCTCCAGCAAATGCTGCAGGGGCGGGTTTCAGTTGGACTGGGATGGCGTTCAGGGTGAAGGGATTGGGAACAGAGATGGAATAGTCCCAAGGATGTGTTTTAGTATTGGAGGCAGGGGGATTCCCCGAGGCAGAAATGGAGCTGATAGAAGTAAGTGTTGCTTGTGCCTTTGACATGAAAGGGTATTTTTAGGGATATGGGAGTCCCCAGTTGAGAGGAAGGAAGAGCAATGGCGGGAATGCCTTGTGTGATGGGTCAGTCAGACTTTCTGCTAATTGGACAAAGTGAGGGATCACTGGCATTTTTAGGCTCTTTGGATTTAATTTAATATTTGTTTAAAGAACAGCTGTCTTGAATCCTGCGGGCTGAGCAGCTACCTGTGGATTGAATAGTATGAAAAGGATGGAGCCTTGGAGTTGGGCAGTGGTTCCGTGTGCTGTGTACCTGAACCACTGCCAGGCTGCCTGCTTTACCAGAGGGGTCTGAACAGAGCAGAAAGGTGGGGGAACTGTGTGGATGCCGTGTAATTTTGTGTAGATTTATCTGCTGATTTTCAGAGCAGCTGTTACTCGTGTCTTCTGTTTTATTCTTTTGTAACATAGTGTGGGTGTGGAGAGGCAATTATTTTAGGTTCTGTGGATGTGGCTCAGCAATTTCAATTGTGATTAGAAGTGAGTTTTTAAAAATTGAGGTGAACTTCTTCAAGTCTGCACCTGGGGTAACAGTCATATTAATTTTCAAGTGTGATATAGCTCCCCTCTCCCTATCTACTCTCAACTCTGGAAACTTCTTACCACTTTGTAAATCACTTTGCAAAATACCCATCTCTTTCAGATGAACTACATGTTCTAAGGTTAAGAAGTTTGCCTAGTTATTAGGGGAGTGCAGTTGGGTAACTATTTATTAGATATTCATGGATGAATTGTTTAATTAGACAGATAATCATATGCGTGCAGTCTAAGGGGTGAAAAATTCAGAAAGGTTAATTAAGGAATGTTTAGAAAATTTGATGTCAGAAATTGTGTTAAGTTTCAGCCTGGACCCTTTTAATTAAAATTAGTTTAATTCATGCTGGAAGTGAATGGCAATGAAGGAAATTTAAGCTCACCATGGCTACAGATGTGGGAGTGTACCAAGGTCAGTAATGCATATTAACTCATACTTTTAAAATTCATTTCTGGCATTAATTTGGCTTGATTTTTCCCGTCTGTCTTCACGCAGGCAACACTCTGGAAACCTCACTTATCTGAGGTATTGCAGAAAAGCCTTTCCCCCCCCCTCTATTCCTCTGCGACCTCTGAGGTGAGATTTTACCCTGGCTGAGGGCAGCAAGTCAAACCCTGCAGGTGATGCTTCAGCTGCTCAGTTGTGCACCTGAGCGTTGTCTTCCTGCTGCTGCCAGTGCCTCGCATCTGTTCTCAGGCGTGCAGGCCGTGTCCTGCCGCACGTGGGGTGGGAACCAAGCACAGGAGCACCCTGCCTCAGCGGGGTGGCTGCCTCCGAGGCTGCGGGGCAGGGAGGGGGCGGCTGTGTCCCCGCCGCTTCGTCCCAGCGCTGCCCGGCCGAGCCGCACACCGCCCGCGTGTCGGAGCGCGGCTCAGCACCTGGGCCCGGAGCTGATCGGGGGCTGGGCTCACAGAAGCGGTCGCTGCTGGCAGATCATCTCTGGTCTTCCTTCCCGCGTTCCACCCACGTGGAGTTCCCGTGGTTGCTGTAGCTCCCCAGTCTGGAGGGAAACAAACGTGGGGTGTGGTTAAACGCTACGCAGGGCTCCCGGTAAGTGGGGGGAGCGTCTGTGAGCGTATCGCCAGCACCACCCCCGCATTCCACTGAGCGCTTGTGCTGTTCTTGGCCAGCTGGTGCTGGAGGCTGCAAGGTCGTGGTGATGACTTGTGGAGAGCATGGCTCTCCTGAGAGCTGTGGAGAGCTAGGCCCACCTGCCAGGGTTTCAGTAACCACAGGTTGTGTTCGTGGCTTGCTTTTCCCGTCACCGGCTGATTTTCTGAAATGAAAAACTCAGGCTGGGTGAGAAGATGATCACATCCTGCTTCTCCTCATCTGAGATTGCCCCACAGGCATGTTTTAGTGCTGTGTCTTAGTCTTGAAGTTGTTTTAGAGCATTTCCTTTGGCCAAATTCTTGGCCAGCCATATGCTCCTAGAAACCTTCTAATCCTTCCAGTATTGCTCCTTGTAGCCCCTTGCAGCTCCTGCCAGATTCCTAAGCAGCAATCTCCTAGACAGCTTTCAGTCTCTCTGGTCCTTGAGCATGTTTTAGCCCTCCCACATCCTTGGTGTTCTTTCTCTTAGGTTTCATGAAAACAAACTCTTGGGAAAAATAATCCAAAACCAAAAATACCACTGCGAAAACCCCTACCCACTCTCCAAATGTCCAAATACATTCTGTCTCTTTTCTCCATAGTTGCACTTACTATTTTTCACAAAACTGAAGTTAGCTGTTGGTGTTATCAGTAGTTCTAATGAAATTTTTTATAGCCAGTTACCAGGAGACTATTAGCTGTGTGTTTGTGTCAAAAAGTAGGTGTAATGGTTCACAGCAGATGAGCTGCAAAAACTAGCCCCTTAAAAAAGGCCTGTGGAGAAGCTAATTTGGTGTTGCTCACTGGAGAAAGTTATTCTTTATTTCTGGTTTAGGGAGGAGGATCAAGGAAGTTCAGTTCATCTTGAGCAAGATGGGTTTGAAATGGAAATGGTGGTCTTTGCATTACCTGGGGAAAGCAGTGAGAAGGTTGGTAGATGTGGGAAGAGGATCCTGCTGAGGCATTACTGGGAAAAGGCTGTGGCTGGGTGAGAGGTTGGATCAGCCACAACTTGCACAGGTTATCTTTCTCCGTGGCCACAGTGTAGCTCCTGCTTGAGCTGTGGCTCTGGAGGTTGCCTGTGTTCCTGTTGCTGTATCCTCTCCTGGAGGCGTGTGGGAGATGAAGTCCTGCTCCAGCTTGCCTTGCAACAGGTCAGCTTCTCTGTTCCTGGGAAGAAAGTCCAATAGCAGGGCATTTCTTCTCTAGGGTAACCCGATAATGTCCTGATAATTGGGTCTGTGTTTCCCCAGGCCTGTGGCCAGCCTAGCAATCAGTAACTGGATTTTCAGTTCCTACGCCTGTTCTGGGTAGCAGAGATTGAGGTCTGGCAGCAGTGATCACATCAATCTCAGATCCCTGGCTAAGGCACTGCCCCAGTGCCTTTGCTGCTGTGTTTGTTCTTGGTTCCCGAGCCTCTCTTCTGCAGAAGGGATGATTTTGGGTTTCTTGCTCTTCTGTGGTGCTGCTGAAGTTACAGTATTTGCACAGAGCCAATTCCTCTGAGATGATGATCATTCTTCTGTTAAAGCACAACTTTCTGGCTTACAGAATTAATTGCCAGTGGTCTGCAGTAGCCCTTGACTTGTCCTAGAATTTGCTTCAATAAAAGAGAGTAGATCTTTCATGAAAGTGGAAGGACCTTCTATATTTTCTCTGGAAATACAGAAGGGGTTGCAAAGCCAGGCTCTCAGAAGGCAGGATAGCTTTTAAGTTGTAAAGCCCAAATCTGAGCTCTGTGTGCGCTGCAGGCTGTGATTGCGCGGTTCCACAGTTGCTGCCTGGCTTGATGCTGCCTTGCTCATTGTGCGTAATCGATCCGTATCTTTGTGGTTGTTTGCTGGGGTTTTCATTTTCCTTTTTGCAGCTCTGAGGCT
The DNA here is from genome assembly GCA_013390105.1 of Tichodroma muraria. Lineage (NCBI taxonomy): Eukaryota > Metazoa > Chordata > Aves > Passeriformes > Sittidae > Tichodroma > Tichodroma muraria. Next base: position 13,344 of record WAAG01076305.1, on the reverse strand, counting down.
GTGCTTTGCCTGCATACTTAAGCCCTGCCCCAAGGACAGAAACACAAGTTGTCCAATAGGCTCTTCTGTGGTGCTGCTCATAAACGTCTGAGCAGCTGCAGTTCATGGTGTGTTTGTGGGAAAGCAGCTCTGTAAATGGGGAGCTGAGGCATGCACGGGGCTACTCAGCCAGTTCTGGGTGCTCTTCTGGGAAGCTGCCAGGAATTCTCTCCTCTTAATTTCTCATGTCCATGAAATGGAGTCCTGTGGCTGAGAGCTTGACCCATGTGCAGACCTGATCATGGGTCTGCTCTGCAAGGGTCTGGCAACAAGGGGTGTGAGAAGTTTATTTTAAGGTTTGTTTGATTTCATAGCAGCTGTAAAAGAAGCAAGACAAGAATCACTTTTTTTGTCAACTTCGGTTTACCTCTCCTGAGGCTTTATTTGGCTTTTTTTGTGCCTTACTGGCACAAAAATATGGCCTTATTTACTACACCTTAATAAATAATAAAAAAAAATCTGCTGGGAAAGACCCCACCCAGGCAGAAGGTTATTTCAGCGCTGTCATTCAGTGAGTGCTTCTGCTGGGTGAAAGGAGTATGCTGTGACAAAATGAGGGGCAGGATTAGGTCTTTTTTGTGTGTGTGTTTTGTGGCTAGAGGAGAGGGCTGGGTTGTCCACCACACAGGCTCCTCATCCTGCTCGAGTCATCACCAGGCAATGCTAATGAAACTTTGTCCTTCCTGTGGAGCCTCGGTGGGGAGGGTAGGCGGTGCAGACAGGATTTGTTGGCTGGCTGATACCAGTGACCAGGGGAACCATGGGCTGTGCTGGTGGCCTGAGAGCAGGTGTTTGCTCCAGTCATTGCTTCTCTTCAGGCTTGTTCCCAGCCTGCCTTCCAGTCCTTGCTGTAGTGCTCTTCATGGACCAGTGCTGGTCTGAAGCTCTTCAGTGTCTCCTTCCACTTCTTGTCTGAGCTGTTGTCTGGGTTTCATGCTCCCTGTGTCTGGTAGACCTGCTCCATCCTGGCTTCTTTATTCCTCACATCTCATCTGACTGATGTGACCAGAGGGCACTGCTGTCCCTGCCAGTGGTGGCATTGGTCATGTCCCTGCTCCCCAGCCAGTGTCTGTGCCCTCCCAGCCATGCTGGCCCCCATCTGAGCCTCTGTGCTGTGGGGCTTGGGGGCACTCCTGGCTGGTGCTCTGCTCTGCAGAGGCTTTAATGATTTTCCATTTAACTGTGATTAACCTGACAGGCAGGGCTTTGGTTATTGCATTCTGGAAGAGTTGTGGTGGCAAGATTTCTAACTTTGTGATGAATCAGCGTTAACAATTAAGCAATAAACAAATAACCATTTCTTTTACAAGATGATAGACATCAGGATGTTTTCTTCTGCCAAAGCATCCATCAGGCTATTGGTTTTGCTGTAGCTGGTAAGGTGGGAAGGAGAAATAATTCCTCACTCGTAGAAAGAAGATAAATCATGAGTCTGTGCTGACTGCCGGTGGGAGTGATGCTGAATGACAGAGGAGGCTGTTGCCTCCTCCTCCTCCTCCTGGTCCCACAGTCTGGTGATTACTGGCTGTTAGTGCACGGACATGTCACACTGGAGCCTGGATGTTAGTAGAGTGTATTAAATCCCTTCAGGCAGACAAACTCACCTGGGCTGGTACTTAATTTACAGCACTCTCCAGGATCTTTCCATATAGTTCCTCTTAGGAGGGAAGAATTAAAAATAAATTAATGAAAAGTTTTACATTGTTCTGAATTAGGGGGTAATTTTTGGCCCCTACTTAACCTTGTCATCCTTTAAGCTATTGTCTGCTTGTATTCCTGATGGTGAAACTTGCCACGTAGAAATGTTGTGTTGATGAATTTCTCAAATTCTAGTTTGACCAGAAGGCAAGGAGGCCTGGTCACTCTGATGCTCATGGCTTTCAGAAGAAGTGCTGAGGATTCAAGCTCTGCCAAGGGACACTGCCCACCCTGCAGCTGGTGGTTCTCAGCACCCAGCACAGGCTCTGTGCACATCTGGAGGGTGTCAGAGGTGCTCCTGAGCAGGCACTCTTGCTGTCCTGCTTTGCTGAGGGGCACATGTCCCCTTGATCCTTTTGCCTCCCAGAGATGCTGGTGAATATTTTTGAGCATTTTGCCCTGTTAGCAGGAAGGAGTGGGTGGATGGCTGGGAAGCTTCCTTGGCCCCAGCCTGGCCATTGTGCTTCCTCTTACAGCTCTATGGCTGCCCAGGCTCTGCCCCAGCAGAATTTGCATTGTCTCTGGTGGCATCTCTGGGCTCACTTTCCAGTCATGTATAAAGGCAGGGAGCAGGTAGCCAGGGGTGGATTGTTGTATGTTTTTAAAACTGCTGCCCCTGAAGAAATGCTGCCTGGCTGGACAATCAGTGTGCTGGCCTTGTTCAATTGTCTGTGCTTCTCTGCATCCCTTTTATCTCCTGTTTGCATCATTTTTCTCACTTAAATGCACCCTTTCTGCAGGCCACAAAGGCTGGTGTGAACACAGCCTGCAGCAAGGGGATCCTGCTGAGCTTGCAGGCTGGGGACTTCCTAGCCTGCCATGTAAAAGTCCTGGGGCTCTGGCTCACCATTACTCATCCAGCCTTCCTGGACTGCCTTACAGCTGTCCTGGGGGTCCACCTGTGCAAATTTCCTCACTTGCTGTGATGGCTGACCCCTTGCTCAGTGAGGTGCTTCTCAAAGATGCAGCTATGCTGAGGTACTGCTGCAGGCTGGCAGACACCAAGAATGTTATTTTTCAGTCTAGCAGATAGCTGTTTCTTGCTTTTCCCTTTTGACCTAACCTTCAAGTATCATTCTATTTGACTCTCTCACCTGGCTGGAAACTTCACCAGCCTGTGCTGGTGGGACCTCAGTGCTTGAGGTGTTGTGTGCCAATGTCTCTTTGTTGGGCAGCACCCCTCTTTTTAGTATCTTCCTCCTTTCTTGCTTTTTACCTCTCTTTTTCCCAGTCTTCCTCCTTTTCCTCATCACACAAAATGTATAAAGCCTAAGCTTAACCTTTTCCCCACTGCTTTGCCTTCCCTGCTGTGGTGTGCTGCTGTGGGTTAGGGTCCCTAGGATAGTTCAAGCTGGCAGTAATTTGGGACATATTGGGACCTCTTATTAAGCTGTGAGTGCTTGGGCTCCCTGTGGAGAGCAGAGAGCTGAGCTGCTGGACTCGAGGTGGAGCATATGCCAGGCCATGCACACACTGGAAGCTTGCCCAGGGCAGGATAATTACGGGAGGCAGTGTTTCCTCAAGCGGACCGTGTGCTCTTGCTTGCTGAACAGTCTTGTGATTAATATCTTATTTAAGAGGATTTTAGGACATGTGCTGCAGTTACACTGTGTTTCTTTTAGAAGTAGGGGAGAGGTTAGAAATATAAACTCTGTTAAGGGACTTTTATGTTTCCAGCAAGGGTCGCCAGGTAATTGCAGTGCTTCACTTCTCTGTTGTGTCAGAGTAAGCAGTAGGTTTTGCTGTGAGTGGTTCAGTGGGAGAGGGATCCTTGAAGGGCTTTGCACATGTTTTTTACAGGCCTGTGTGGACATGGCTCCCGTGTCTCATGTGGACACTGGAGCCATCCTCTGTGAGATTCTTAAGATCTCCTTAGGGACTCACAGCTCCAGCACTAAGGGTGAGTTCTTCTGCCCTGATGTCAGCATCACCAGCTCGCCCTGGCTCCTGGCATTAAATCTGTTGGTTGCTGCAGCCAGCAGGTGTTCACCAGCAGATTTTGCCTTCAAAACAAGGCTCTGTGTGGTGTTTTACCCAAGTAATGTTTCAAGGTGTCAGCAGCTCGATTGTTGGCCTTATCCAGGACACATGGTGTAGACACAGCAGTCTGCATGCTCTGGGTGTTTCTGTGCCACTGCTGATTTGCTGCATGGTCTTGGCTGGTGGTTGTAGTCTCCTGTCCAGTGGTTTCTGATCAGTCTGATGTGGCTGTCTAACATCTTCACCCTGATTTCTTTCCTAGGCTAGAGAACTCAATTAAAAGGGACATGGGAGCATGAAGAATGCATGCATGTGCTGCCCGTGGTGGCATCTCCTACAGCTCTTACCTGGCAATCTGCTGCTGCCTGGAAGGGATTGACAGGAACCTCTGTGGACAACAAAGGAACCTGGAGATGAAGGTGATGACCATGGCTCTTACTCTTTTTTCTTTTTTTTTCCCTGCCTCTTTTTTCACTTCCACATATCTGCAGTAAGAGCAGGGCTGCTGTCAGTGTGACAAGGCCACATACATTGAGGCACTGCTCTTTACACTGAGGCTATCTCGTCTTACATGCAAATTTGGGAGGATAGGAAAGAAAATGGGGAGGGTTCCTTAATACTCCCTTAGCAACTATGCTGTATTTCTCTTATAAAGCAAAATAAAGCATTTATTCTGCTTCTTGTGGGAGATGTATATTGGTTGTGTGCCAGAGATAAGAGTCTGATATCCAGTGTTTACTCTGACTTGCATAAAATGAATATGAGATGTGTGCTGGGGCTCGTTTCAGTGAAGCTTTCCATAGATACCCTTTGGGGACGTTGCCTTTGGTTAGAGAGTAATTAGCTGCCTGCTTACACAGCTGACCTCTGCTGATCATGCCTGAAGTGCTTCTGGTGGTGGTGCCACTACTTTTCCTATCTCTCTTCCCCACTGGCACCCTGCCCCTTATCACAGCACTGCAGTCCTTTGGCTGCTGCCCTCAAGGACGACGAGCATCATGTGAGCGGTTGCAGTGACTGTTGCTGATGCTGGGGCCTCCCTTTTTCTCTCGTGCATGGAAAAGCTGATTTGCTAGGAAGCACTTTCAGAGGCAACTGCAAGTATAAGTGTTGGGTTTATGCCTCTTTTCATGTGTGAAGAAAGTTTCTGAGGACCTCATTGTATAGCTGCTTCTCTAAATATTTAACTTGCTGGCATCAAGAGTGCCAGCTGTTGCTCCTTACTTCCTCTTCTGCTGGAAACATGCTAATGTCCTCTCCTCCAGTTAAAACCTGATCCTTAATATGGAAAATGCACCACCCTTTCTTGCTTTCTGGTTGAGCAACACTTCTCTCTCCCAGTGTTGTGTTACCTTTAGCATTGCAAACTGTAACACTTGGGCAAGGGTGGTAGAGTTCCAGTAGCCTACTTGCCTAGGGCCTGCTGGACTTCTGACCCCAAAGAGGGCAGAGAGCAGCCAAAATCTGCACAGAGGTCAAGACAGAGCAGTATGGAGCCTGGGGAGCATTGGCAGGAGTGGGAATGCTCTGATGGAAGTGGGTAGCTGGAAAAGAAAAAGCATAGCCCATTGCCTCGGGCATCTCTGGCAGCTGTTCCTTTCAAGGAGAAAGAAGAAAAGTAAGAGGGAGACAGTTGATTTCTGGTTAAGTGGGATTTGGGTGAAGAATAAAGGATTAAGAAAGCAGATAATCCAATCCTCCACTGCAAAACTTCTTGTTTTGGTTGTACAGAAACAAAGAGATTTTAGTTCTGTTTTTCTTCCTTGTTCCTTTCTGGAAGTTCTCTGCTCACTGGACAAAGTTATAACTTGGGGTGTGATGCCAGGTGAGCTGGTGAGGTGGCTGGGTCTCGTGTGGACATGGGAGCCATCCTCTGTGAGGCTGTGGCAGCACAGGGCACATCCACGTGCATGTGCAAGGCACAGAGGGGCAGCAGGGACTGGGACTGCTGGCCTCGATTGGGTGCCTGCCTTGGGGACAGCTGAAACCCAAGGCCAAGCTGACCTTTCAAGCTCAGATGCACTTTTTGTGTGGAGATACTCCTTCTCTTAATGAGCATTGGTAGCACTGAAGGGTCACCTTCTGTTTGTGCCAGAACGAAATCTTGAGCCCCTTTTGAAATGCTCAGAAGTCTTCCTTGTCCAACAGTCAAACCCAGCCCTCTGTTACTAAGTCTTGTTTCAGACTAGGCAGGCCTGGTTAGGCCTAGCTTGCAAGATGGCAAGGCTGCTGGAGGAGATGGATATTTGAAACCAGCAATATGATATATTTGATCTGTAATATCTGTATCTCTGCCTACCCTCTTCTCAGCAGTTACATTGTTTTATATGTTAATATATGAACTGGAAAAGGGACTTTCCTCTGAAATAGGGAAGTAAAACCAAAAATAGGCACACCCCCCCCCTTCATGCCCCAGTGCTCCCTGTGGCTGTGTGGGAGCCTCTGACCCCCTCCTGCTTTAGAAAGGGGCAGAGCCTGCCTGTTGGAGCAGAGGGTTTCTTGTGTGTTGGGCACAGATGGTCAGAGGCAGAGGAGAGGGATGATGTGCTTCAGTGTGTTGTGTCCAGGCTTAGGAGCTGGTTTTCCAAGGTGAGTGTCCAGGCAAGTGGACACCAGCAGCAAAGCCTTTCACCATGTACTGAAATAGTTTCCCTTCAGGATGATGGGATGATGCACATGGCGTGTTACTGTGTAAGATTAACAGTGCAATTAATTCGACTTGTGCTGAAGTGCAGTGTGAACCCAGCTGCTTGTTTTGGCTGCAGTTTCCTGTGTGCTTTAGAGAGAGTCACAACTGTGCTATCAGTTTTGGGCAGCTCTGTCAGGAGCAGGGTGTTGGTGTATGTGGCTCTGTGACCTCTCTCCACACTGATGGCCACTCTGTTTCTGTGTACTCTTGGCTTCTCCTCTCTCTGAGGTCCGTGCTGTGGCAGGTGACACTCATCTCAGACACTGCTTTGCACTTGAAGCATTTTGTGGGACTCGTGCACAATCTCTGAAATGCCTGGGTGAGCAGAGGCTCTGAGCCCAGAAGAGGCACTGCATGCAGCGGATCTGGGAAAGGTGTGGGGGGGAAAGCTGACCAAAGCTGAAGATAAGGGAAGGACTTCCAAGAAGAAGGGTTAGTGGAAGGTGGAAGGAGAGCCGGTGGTAGGATCTCACCAAGGCAGGAAAGCAGCTTCCTGCTGCTGCACTGTGGGGAGAGGCCACAGAAATTAGGGCATCCCCTAGTGCTTCTTGAGTGCTGGAAGGGATGTGAGGGGGGTCTTAGGGGAGATTTCCCAGGAGGAAGAGAGAGTCCCGGAGATGCAGACACACCAGGAGAGCACTCAGTTCCTCTTGGGTAGCACCTCCAGCCTCCCTCTCCTGCTCCACGCAGCGCTGTGCTGCGTCCCTGGGCTCTGAACGCAGCTCTTGCAACAACCACCGTGGTTGGTGATGGGCTCAGCGCCGGGGCTGCTGCTCGGTGGGGCCGGGCAGGGCAGAGGGCAGGGCCCGGGGCTGCTGCTGCTCGGTGCGGCCGGGCAGAGCAGAGGGCAGGGCCCGGGGCTGCTGCTGCTCGGTGCGGCCGGGCAGGGCAGAGGGCAGGGCCCGGGGCTGCTGCTGCTCGGTGCGGCCGGGCAGGGCAGAGGGCAGGGCCCGGGGCTGCTGCTCGGTGGGGCCGGGCAGGGCAGAGGGCAGGGCCCGGGGCTGCTGCTCGGTGCGGCCGGGCAGAGCAGAGGGCAGGGCCCGGGGCTGCTGCTGCTCGGTGCGGCCGGGCAGAGCAGAGGGCAGGGCCCGGGCAGGGCAGAGGGCAGGGCCCGGGACTTTCGTGTGCCTTGGGAGCAGCAGCAGCAGCGCCGTGGCCACGTCCGAGGCACTGGGGGAGCCGGCACCTCCAGACGAGTGTGTGGGGAATTTCTGCTCTGCTCCCATGCTCTCACGCAAATGATTTTTCACCTCTTTGGGCCATAATCTGCCAAGATCTCTGAAAGAGCTGTGATGTTCAGTCAGCTTTTAAAGACCTCCTAAAATTGGCATGGGAGGTTTGCTGCAAGTTTCTGAAGCACTGGTGCTTCCCCTGTTTGAGATGCCTCCAGATAATGCTATACAGAGAGATCCAGACAAGATAAAGAACCTTATGAACTAGGGCTGGCTTACTTGTTAGCCTTGTACTTTGAGGAAAATACCCTTAAATTGCTGTTCTAGCAGACTTCAGAAAATATTCATCAGGCTGATGCATTTTAACTAGTGATTTCTATATTTGTTGCTTTGGAATGAGGAAGAAAAATTCAGAGCTAATGCCATGTGAAAGTGATTTCTCGTGACAACATACAACTCTGGGCTACGTGCATGTTAGACAGCTTATGAAAAGGCTTTTATTTCTGAAATGTCACTGTATTATGAATGTATTATTTCTTAACTCAAAAGTAGATGAGGTTATGTATATAAATATATAAATACATATGTTTGTTATGAATCTGAGAGAGAGTACATGTTTCAGTGGAGTAGGACCACTTTAGCTGAATTGGCTTGATTCTTTAAAAATAATTAGAAAAAGGCCCAAACCAAAAAAAAAACCACCTCCACAAACAAAAAGATGAGTAAAATGCAAATTAAAAATCCTAAAATAGTTTAAGACAACTTTGCTAGGCTGCTCTGCTGTTTTTCTTTGCTTTAATATTAAAGTGCTGTGGCTCTTCCTACATGAGAGGAGTTATTCTAACCAGCATACCCAGGGCTTGAGGATTCTCTGCCAGTTTAGCCTCAGGGGATACTGGTATGCCAGCATGAGGAGGGGCAAAGAAATTGTGTGCCTCTTGTCAGGAGATATCCAGGACTTTGTACCTTCAGATGCCTGTGCAAGCTTAGAACACAGTATGGTAGCAGCCAAGTTCCTGTCCTGTTAAACTGGAGGGGAGTTTGTGGAGAGGAGAGGGAGGTACATTGCTGTTAAGGATCCTGTTTTGGCAGGAAAAGGAGAGAAAGGGAAGATGAAGGGTCACCTAAGATCAGCTCCTGTGAGACTATCATGGCATTCCCATCTGAAGTGCTTAAAAACTTGTCCCTCAGCAGTGTAATGGAGTGAAGGTAGACAAATTTGTTTAAATAAAATGAGTGAGTAACTTTTAACCTAAAACTTGGTCTGAGCCAGATCAAAAGTCAGCCTTGTTTAATGTTCAGTGAACTTTAAGCCCAGTGCTTTTCCACTTTGAGCTTGGATTGGATGTTGAGCAGCAAGAAGAAATGACCTTGTGCTAGAGGTGGCATCAGATCCTCTCCCAGTCTGGAATGCTGTGGGATGTTGTGGCACTGAGTGAGATCAGTGCTGTTGGAAATACCCATCAGCTCTTGCTCTAAAGCAGATGGGCATGGTATCCCCCCAGGGTGTCCCGGGAGTCACCTCAGCAGCTGGCAGCCACCACCAGCATGTGGAACGTCTCTGCTGGATTTCTGCTGGCTCCTTGTCTGCACAGGGACAGATCCATTCCAGGCACGCCAGATGCCTGACTTGTCTCTGGGGAGAGTTCCCTTTATGAAGGAGGAAGTCTGGTGTCTTTGTGGCTAGGTGGCACTGGGTGGCCAGAAGGAGCTGCGTGCTTGTGAGCAGGACTCCAGCCCTTGGCAATAACATCCTCCTCCCATTCCTCCATGTATCATCCTTCCTCTCATACTGCATCCATCCTTCCAGCAAAGGGCTGGCTGGCTGGTTGTAGGAGAAGATGAGGACCTTTCATTGCTCTGGGAGGCTCAGAGAGCTTTTTTAAATCTTACAGCCTCTTTCTAAGACTGCAGAAATGTGTTGTACTAAGGGCAGTATGAGAGGCAATATTGAATGGAGGAGATACAAAAAACGTCTGGTGCCTCCTTTACTGCTTTAGGGAATAGCTTCTGTTTTTGTTGGAATTATCTGTCTAGATCTCTTAAAGCCCCATGTACATGACATATCTTAAATACCAGAGGGCAGAAATCTGCCTGCTTCAAGGAGGGGGGGTGTGGTTCAGATCCATGATGGATCCATCCACTTGTCATCTGCAAACTCTGCTGCCAGACTTGGTTCTGAAGTGCTGACTGCAGGAAGTGAGTGATGTGTTTGGGAGCAGGAGCTGGTAGTGCTTTCCAGGCTTTACACCAGGTTTTCTGATGGTGAAGAATGCAGGCTAAAAACACTGGGAGGAGGTGATAAAAGACATTCAAGTGGCCTTTATTGCCTTCTTGCCCTCTCAGAACCCCAGTAAGCTTTACATGTGTTTCAAGCATGGTGTTTTCCTCCCTTCAGCAGCTGTGTAGACTTGCTGTGTTTCAGATCAAGTCATGCCATGCCCTTAGCAACACTGATCCATCACTGGGATGATGTCAGGGTGTGTAAGTGGGCAGGAAAAAGGGAATTCTTTGGCTGTGATGTACGTGGCACCATGGAGCTGCCAGATGGGTGGTGCGCTCTGTTTGGGAGCTTAGAGCTGGAGGTGGTGCTGGGCTTTGCCAGTCCTCCATCCCACTGAAGAGTGGGCATTGCTCATCAGAGGGGCACTTGTTCCTGCAAAGTGTTCTCCATGCTGGATCCTTAAGCAGAGGACATAATCTTGGGTTTGGGTAGGAGGTACTGCTGAACCTGCTTTTCTTTCCTAAGCATCTGGGAGGAAGCTGAGAGAAGAAAATAGCAAGGAGGTTTCAAATGCAGTCTTTCTCAGGAAGGTTGCATTAGAATTTTCTGTTCTTTTAAATATGTGCATGAAACTTGGAGGGTGGAGGAGTATCTTAAGCTCTTTAAATGTCTTTGAATAAGTCTAGGCACCTAGTTTTGTGCTATATATTTATATTGCCTATGATTTAGGCAGTAAATTCAGTTATAAAACTTTATTTAATACTTTATTCAGTTATAAAACTGAATTGTATTTGGGCAAGGTTGCTTCCCTGGCAATATTTCTATGGGCTTAATTAACAGTAGATATATTTAAGATGCTGATACAGGGGCACAGTGTTCCCAGACAAATGTGTTTGAAAAACAGGGCAGCACTTGCTGTTACTACTGAAGTTCAGCCACTCCAAGAGCTCTCTGTGTGAGGATGTGACTTGATGTGCTTTGGCAAAAGATATTTGACATCTGCTACTGCAGATACTCTGACTTTTGAGAACCTGGCTGCTGCTTCAACAACAAAGGATATCCAAGGTCCTGGGGTACATTGATTCCTGTGTATCTGCTGCCTTGGCCACTCTGCTGCGGCTGACATTGAGCTTGGACCTGGGCTTTCTCAACAACTCGTGTTGAGTTACACCTGGCTTTCCCCTGGTCATTTCACTCAGTCTGACCAGTGGAAATGGTGATGTGTGGCAGAAGTGGTATCAATCGAGCTTTCCTGTTGCTGTGGTTATGGACACCAAAACCAAGTGGTTTTGATTTGTGGAAAAACATCTGGTTATCGCAACACTTTTTTTTTTTTCCTTCCTCCTTTCTTATCAGAGACAAAATAATTAACTCTGATTTTTGAAGCTTCCATTTGTCCTCCATGACTCAAGTTCCTTGCATAGAAAGGAACTACTTTGATTTTTGCTGGATAAATAACTGAACTGCTTGTTACATCGTTGTTTTTACAATTTCTCTGGTAGTTATTTCCTTTCCTGGCTTCTAGCAGGTGTCCTTTCTAATGCTCTCTTAATGGCCATCAGGATCTGCCTTCTTTCCAGTACCTGATACCTTTTGATAAACTGTCTTCACAGCTCTATTTGTCTTTGCGTTATAAAATACAGATTTCTTAGTGAAAACCAATTTATTTTAAATGTACAGCAGGAAGTGTTTTGCTTAACACAGAGTAGTTTGAGTAGGGCTTTCTGAAGTCAATGACCAGAACTGACACTTTGCTCCTTTCTTCCAGTGAAGTTGGTGTGGTAGAACACTGCTATTTATTGAGTGTCAGCCCTGCCATCCCCGACAGGGATGAACTCTGGGTATGGAGAGGAAAGTAAATCTTGACAGTGCTACTGGACTGAAAACCAGCAGTGGTAGATCCAGACTTATACAAGTTTATTTCACTTAGTGAAAGACTAGGTCTTAGGTTGAATTGGAGTCTTCTTTGAGCAAGTTGTAAAGAGTTACTGCATCGTCCTTGTGTCAGAAAGACATTGTCCCCACCTGCAAAGGGCTGGTGTCAGGTGTATTATCCTGAGGGATAGTGTCTCTGCAGCACAGGGAATTTTACTGTCCTGGGGCCACGGAACACCAGTTATGTGTCTTGGCATGCAGCGATATTTGCAGAGGCGTTGAAGTGTTGACCTGCCACATGCTGTGAATTTGAAATAAAGAAGCATCCCCCATTCATTTTGAAGGATAAATTTCATAGAGGAACGCATGCTTGGGGGGGAGGGGGGATGATTTGAAGGTGTAACTTTCCATGTAAAGTAAATAGTCACAAATGAGTGATTGCATCCTGGTCTTTAAAGCTGGGCATGATGCCTTAATTTTTAGCTTTTGTATTTTCCAGATTCTGTACTGCATTAGTATATAGCTCTGAATTTCATATAAGTGTTGGCAAGTTCCCCTCACAGCTCAGTCAGACAGAACAATCCTTTTCCAGCCCCACATCCAAGGACACCTCTGCAGCTTCAGGCCCAAAATGTAAAAACAGCAGAGAATTGAGGAGAGCAGACTGGGAGGATGGGACTGCATCACCTGGAGCTGGAATTGGGCAATGAACCCCAATCTGGAAATGGACCAAAACTGATAAAAGTGGGAAAACTCATAACCTGGGGTCCATCTTGGGTGGAGCCATGGCCAGGCTCTTGTACTGCCCAAGGTGCATCCTTTGAAGCCTTTTCAATAAATGCCTGCTTTATTCCTTTAACACTGTCCAGCCTCTGTTCCAGGGAGCCTCTCAAGGCATCAGGCAGGGTAGGGGATTTTTGCTGTTGGCTTTAGTGTGGGAATGGCTGTGATGAAGCTGACTAATGATGAAATCCTCGCTTGTGAAGCCCTCACACCGGGGCTCTGGGTTCTGAAGAAAAAGCAGCATTTTCAGGAATTGGTGCTGTTCATATATGTACTTCTCTCCAACTGAAGGTGCAACTGGCAGTTTTAGAAATGGGAAAGGTTTGTTACTAAGGGGTCTCCAGGTTTCTTGCTGAGTGAGACCCCCATGGGCATGTGCCCATCAGGAAATGGCTTCTGTGTGGAGCTGCACTGAGAGCTGCCGTGGTGGCCACCTGGCAGGCTGCATCCAAGTGGGAGCATGCTGCAGGAGAGCAGAGCTGGCCTGGGACATGCAGACACCCCATGCACATGGGGTCTCTTTCCTGTCCATTGCTGTTAACAAGGAATATTCAGCGTGTGTCTGCCTGTCTGTGGGGTAGGAAAAGGGGGGTTTTGTAAGGGAGAAGTGCTGGTCCCACCAGCTGAGGGCTTGGTCCTGTCATGGAGTTCATAAACATGCTGTCTCTCTGGGTGAGTAAGTCACCAAAGAGGATGGTAACCATGGTCCACTACATTCACTCTATTTGGCTCAGTGTATTTCATAACTAGAATCTATATTATGAGCCACTAAAAGCACCCTCTGTAGCAAGCCTGAAACGTAAACCTTTAATTAAATCTGATATCCTGGATTTATGTGGCATCCTGTGACTCAGAAAACAGTTTTAAATTATTATTATTACTAT
>WAAG01076304.1:36018-64090 GCA_013390105.1 Tichodroma muraria | reverse complement strand
TTGCAAGTTCAACTTTTCGTGCACAAAAAATGGGACCATCAGTGGGTGCAATGTGGAGCAGTTGTCAAACGACAAGGTTGGGTTTTGCATGGAAAGACCAATTTGCTGAAATCCAGATTTCTGACCAGCTGCTCAAATTTTTTGAACCAGAATAAAACTGCTGGTTAAAAGCAGCAAGATCAAGCATCTACCTGCTGCGGAAAATTTTATTACAGAGACAAAAACATATGTCTCTGAAAATTTGGAGGAAATTAAACATTGTACAGCATTTGCAGCAAATAAGGCACCTTTAGGAAGTCTCCTTCTCAGGAATCTTTGCTGAAAGTAAATTTATTTAAAAAGGTAGACTCTACTTTGTTGTTGCAAAGCATAACTTCCTGTCAGAAAAGGCTGGAAGTACTGTATAGGCTCAGTCTGGCCTCAGTAATGGCTTGTTGTGCCAAAGGAACATAAGTTGTTCCTTCATGCACAGCTGAAAGTGTCTCAGAGGTGGGGGTACAGTGTAGCATTGCCATGAAGTGAAAGGCACATTTGGCACTAATTTACCCTGTTTTCAACCCCAAAACCCGAGCTTTTACCTCAACAACCCTACACGGCATGTTCACAGAGCACTACAGCTATCTGGAACATGTTAAGAAAACAAACATATACCAAGACATGTATCTCATGTGGACTAATAGTAATTCTATGATGTTTTGAAGGAAGAATATGCAGGACACTGTGGTTGCTTCCTCCCCTTTCTGACTTTGTTGGTCATCTGTGAGGTTGTCTCTGTGCTGTATTTTTCTGGGACCTGTTCACATCCTTCCTGCAGCTGGATGGAAGATGTTGGAAGACAGCAGTACACCCAAGGGGTGAGTTTTGGAACAGCCTGGAAAGATAATGCTGCAGCATCCGTGCTCCTGCTGCCTGTTTATGCAGCACTTCCTCCTCTCCAGGTTTCCCCTGCAACACCTATACTCACAGTCATTTCTGTAGACAGTGCAAAGTCTAATTTGGGGATTTAATACAGTGTGAATTTACTCTATTCACTACACCCTCAAGAGGATGCTCCAGGTTTTTACTGTTCACAGCACACACTCAGGCTTGACTTTCTAGAAAGAGTTCTCCAGTTGTTGATGACATGATCAAAAGTACTGACAATTTCCCAAGATTAGTGACACTGTATTTTTGAAGTAATTATAACTTTGTTTACCCAAGTCTAGGTCAAGTTAGGTCTCATTTGGATGTTTTCAAGACAATCATCTGAAAAGAAATTAACAAAATGCATTGCTGAAGTTGAGTTTTCTTATTGGTTTGCAGTTTGTTAGGGACTGCAAAGCACGGCTTTCCTTCACTCCAGAGAATGTCATACCAATTTACCAAGTCATTTTGTTAGGACATGAGAATTTTCAAGTCATTAATAAAATTACTGTTTGTGTGGCATGATTAATTTTCAAAGGAGCGATGGAGATTTTGCTAAGGCAAAGTGGCTGCTGAGGATCCAGATAGTGGGTGATCCAGCAGCAACTTGTGAAAGGGAATCCTGTCTCCTGAGCACATGAGCTGAAATACTGGTGCATGCTTTGGCTACACCAAAGGTGTCTTGGTCCTCTGTTGTTGGTTGTTAGAAGCTCTAGAATTCTTTTTCCCAGTCCTGTATCTGCATTGTGCACAGACTTGCAATATGGCACAGCAGAGGTAATTCGGGTGCCCAACGGTGGGAAAAGTATCAGTGACATTAATGGCAGAATTATACTAATGCAGGTTTTTAGATACTTTATAAATTCACTTCTGCAATTTTGTTGGGTGCAGTTCTGACCTTAAGGTAAGGCCTTAAGACCAGATGGAACTTCTGTGATCAGGTAAATGCAGAAGACATAGGATCCTTGCTTTTCAACCCACAATCAGGTTTGCTCATGCACTGCTTCATTCACAGCCCCAAGTAATTCCCATTAGCTTTAGCAAAGCTAAATGGTTGAGTGCCACAGAGTTAGGCCACATTAATCCCACCTTTTCCCATGTGGGCTTTAAAAAATGGAAATGAAAATAGTTGAGAGAAAATACTGGTCTTCTGGGAGAAGAGCAGGTACTGCCTGCTGGTCCCAGAGGGAATATATAACACCAGGATTAGAGTTACTGAGGAGTGGCTTAATGAAGCTGGCTGGCTCAAAGCTGGTCATGGTTGTACACATGGGAATAGCATCTGCATACCAATAGAGCAAGGCAGTCCATTGTCTTTAGCTAAGAACCAATCAAATAAAATCAAAACTGTGTCTTCATACATTAAAAATTTACCATTTTTTTAAAATTTGGACTTAAGCACAGACTTATTGATCTTATATGTATATGTAGGGAATAAAGCCTCATAGTTTAAGTCCATTAGAGGGTGAATCAGATGGATGTTGTGTGCTGATATCCCAAGCCAGCAGAAACTGGCCTGAAAGAAAAGGATGCCTCTGCAAAGGAGTTGGCTGTCAGCTTCTTTGCCAAGGGGTCTTCAGGTAGTCTTGCTCAGGTACATCACTGCACATATTCTTGCATTTAGATGGGGCCATTCCTGGACCTGCAGCCCCAGGTAATGAAGCAGCTCCTGTGTTGTCAGTCACATTAGAAAATCACCTTCGTAAACTGAATCAGCTCCATTTTAATGCAGTTTGCTCTCTTTAGAAGTGCATGTCAGAACCTCACTGCCATCTGACAGTAAAGCCTTTTAATTACCATCATCTGTGTATTTGAGGCTAATGTTCTATAACTTAATTATTGTATTAGTTTTACCTTTTCATCATCTTATGTATTCCACAGCATTTACTATCTCTAAAGACAAAGTAATATTGGCATATCTTTTATCTGCCTTCATCCCCCATTTTTCTCCCTATCAGTCCCTTCACCCATGCCTTGCTTGGGTGTGCACTGGTCTTGTCTGTGGCTCCCTGTATCCAAGGAAATGGCACTGCCCTGCAAAAGTGCTGAGTGCTTACCTATGCTGTTGCATACTTTCATGCACACTTTTGACCATTCTGCCAGACAGCTCCTGGACAGAAGGTCCATGAGCTAGGGCATGGACCTAAAGGTCATGAGCTAGGTCATGCTGTTCCAGTTGATACCAAAAGTGTAGGTATCTAAACCCAGGTGTGCTTAATTTGCTGATATAGCTATATTCTCATAGTGTCTTCCTGCACTCCTCACACCAGTATTTCTCAGGTCTGCCATTGGTGGAGGTGAGGTCTGCATCTCTGTGGTGGGAGTTACTGTCATAATGCTGGAAATGTTGTGGATAGCATCATTTGCTGGATGGGAAGGGATAGAGAAGGAAAAAAAATGAGAATTTGAAAGGGGAATAAATTAGTGCAGATTGTTATAAATTATCAGCTGTCAAAAGGCAAAAAAAAAAAAAAAGGGTTGCATTCAACAAATGTGTCATTTTGTTTGAAAACTCCATCTATTTGCATTCCAATTTTTTTTTCCCTACCTTAATCTTGAAGTTTACTGATATTGGGCTGGTGTATGTGCTGATACCCTCAAACAAAAGTACAATCTGTAATTTATCTGTCTGGCAAACCCTTCAAATGCCTATTGATAGAAGAAAGTTTGGTTCTGAGCTACACTGAATCATTTTGCACTCTCAATGAGCCAAGTGGTGTAGTCAGGGAATACCACAACACAGAAAAATGTTATTTAAATGGAAAGAAGAATACATTGGACTTGCTGTATCTGTTTTGGTAACACAACCTCAGTTAAGATTTATTATGGGAGATACCTATCAATTTTCTGAGACAAAATCAGAGTTGTTCCTGAAATGACCATTTCTCTTTCTTGTGTAGTTGAAAACAAACAAACAAACAAACAAAAGATTTTATGATTCATGAAAAGTACCTGATTGATGATGATGAGGACGAAATATGCTGTTCCAAGGACAGATGAAAAATTACTTCATTGCTAATATGTCTGAGATTTACTACAGAAAGGCCACCTAAAGAAATAAAATGACAGTTTAATTCCTCAGTTTTGTTGATCTAATTTATTTCTAATGTTTTTCTCTCCACCCACGCCTGTTAATTTGGAAAACAGTGACATTAGCATTTCTTGAGTGTCTCACTAATGATGTAGTCAGATATGTACCTTTTGGAAAACAATCAGGCAATCCCACTTTGTCTAGCTAGAAAGTTACAGCATACTGCCTCCTCACCTATGGCCAAAAGATGCTTAGTTTTAATTCCTCAAAAGCTCCCCAACCCCCCTAAGGCAGCATCAGTTCCTGCATGCCAACACTTGAGTTTATTGAAAAAGATATAGCAGCAACTTCTGGCTCCTGCTGCCAGAAGATAGAGCAGTAGGTGGGAGTTCCTGCATCTCCACAAAAAATACCTTCAAGTGTGGGTGAATTCCCACATAATAAGATAAGGAGAGGATGGTTTGGAGAAGATGTGCCTGGTTTTGGAAACTGTTCACTAATTATTATTTAAATGCTACAATATTTCAAATTCTAAGGTCATTTGTTAATTTTTGGGAAGCCCCAAATTAAAAAAGGAAAAAAAACATTATGCAACTACTAAAATTGATTTCTTCTCATCCAAACAGTGGCAAATTTACCCTTTAGAGAATCAAATCAAAGTTTGACATGATCTCAAATGCCTGTTATTTTAAAGTACAGGTTGCTCGCTTGCAAAAAGCCAACAAGGCTTAGTTTTCTCCAAAATTGTCTTTCACAGAATCGCAGAATTCTTAGGGTTGGAAGGGACTTCTGGAGATTATCCAGTCCAGTTCCCCCACCCAGGCAGGGTCACTTAGGTCAGCTTACGCAGGAATATTCATGTGGGTTTTGAATGTCTCCCAAGAGGGAGAATCCACAACCTCCCTGGGCAGCCTGTGCCAGTGCTCTGCCACCATCAGTGGAAAGTTCTTCCTCATGTTGAGGTTCTACTTCTTGTGTTTTAGATTATGGCCACTGCTCCTTGTCTTGTCACTGGGCACCACTGAAAAGAGGAGGTGAAAAGGCACCATCCTCTTGGCACCTGCCTTTGAGGTCAGAGGTGTTTATAGGTGTCAATGAGATCCCCTTTCAGTCTTCTCAGGCCCAGCTCCCCCAGTCTCTTCTTGTAACAGATGCTCCAGACCCCTCATCATCTTTGTGCCCCTCTGCTGACCTTCTCCAGTAGCTCCTTGTCTTTCTTGCTGAGGAAACCAGAACTGGACACAATGCTCCAGATGTGGCCTCACTAGGGCTGCGTAGAGGGGCAGGATCACCTCCCTCAATCTGCTGCCTGTGCTCTTCCCTGTGCACCCCAGGATACCATTGCCTCTCCAGGCTGCAAGGGCACTGCTGGCTCATGGTCAGCTTGTCATCCAAGATCCCAGAACCCCAGATCCTCCTCTGCAGAGCTGCTCTCTTGTGGGTCAGCCCCCAGCCTGTACTGGTACTTCTCTCTCTGTTCATGCGTCCACATAGCCCAGTACACCTGAATAGAGAAGACTTAAAACTCTGGACAATTCTTCCACCTGGAGTTACTCAGTAGCAGGTCAGTAGTCTATGTTCTGTACTACAGAGTATTGACAGATTATAGTCACTCTCAGTCTAAATGTCCCTGAGACTTGCCTTTCCTGTAGTGACTGTGATTACAGCATTTGTGTGCTTGGAAATACTCCACAACTCCTTTCTTCGGGCCTTTCTCCACCCCTCCCCCAAACCTACGTCTCTTCCCCTGACATCTTCCTTAATGTGGAGGGAAGTATTGTGGAAGATCTAAAGGACTTTTATTCACTGCCCCAAGCCATTATCTGACAATCCCCTACTGATCTCATGTCAGCCTGTTTGATCCTGTCTTGGTTCAGAGAAGCCATCCCAACAAACCAGGGATCCTGGCTTCTGCTCCAGTCATCCCACTTCTTTATACTCAGTGAAAGCTAACTGAAGTTAAACAGAGGGGGCATGTTTTTATTTCTTTAATAAATTTAAGTCAAGACCATTTACATGTATAAAAGTAAGTCCCTTGAGGTTTTTAAACCCTCCAAAAATAGCCCTCACAATTCAGCCAAAATTAGTGTAGACACAATTTCCATGGAAAGCACCATCACATGGAGAAGGCTATGCCAGCCAGCATTCATACAATGGCTGTTCAGTCCTCTCCACTATTCTCACCTTGACAGATTTTGTAGGGAGACTGGGAAAAAGAATGATTGAACTCTAAAATGATGTCATACCCTCCGTTCAGGAGAAGATGACCAAACCTTTCAAAAAGTCTCTTACAAAATCCCTCAAAAGATGCTGTTAAAGAAACTGAGCAATCACAGAACAAGAAGAAAGCACTGTCAATGATTAGAAATGGAACAAGAGAAAACATAAGAAAAAGGAAAAGTGACTAGGTTTAGACAGGCTGAAAGAAAAACAGGTGCAATCTATGCTGCAGAATATCATCACTGGGGGTCCTGCAGAAAGAGGTGAACAGTGAGGGCAGTTCTTGGATGTGAGCAGGGTTACACTTTCACTGCTCACT
Organism: Tichodroma muraria; assembly: GCA_013390105.1. Lineage (NCBI taxonomy): Eukaryota > Metazoa > Chordata > Aves > Passeriformes > Sittidae > Tichodroma > Tichodroma muraria. Next base: position 57,617 of record WAAG01076304.1, on the reverse strand, counting down.
GGGTGCCACACAACTCTTGGGAAAGGTAGATGAACCACTCAGGAATTATGGTGCATTTAAAATGAAGTCAGATAATAAATGAGCCCAGCAGAAAGATCTATGAAGTCCTTTGGTAAACTATCAGTGTCTAAACCCAACCAACTGAAAAATCCTCCTGTTTCAAAAGCAAATGCTTTGATACCACAGGAATGATGGGCACAATAAGGACAGGAAAACATCTTCATCTGAAATTATGCATCTCAGCTGAAATTGGTGAGCAACGCTCTCTTAGATAATGAGTGAGGATTTGACTTTGATTATTGGCATAAATACTGAAAATGGAAAGCAGGAATAATAAGGACATAAGCCAACAGCTAAAAAGAAGGTTGCATCTTAGAAATAGATTATTCCATAATTTGATTACCACTGGGATTTTCATGAATTTACTTTGAAACATCTTGGTAAGTCCTAAAAGCAAGATATTAGACTAAGAAATTTGTGACTTGATGGAGTATAGCAATTCTTAATCTAAGTGGGAGGTTTTCAATAAAGTCTGACATGATGCAGGCTATTGCTAAAGCTAGAATATGCAGGATGAGTAAATAAAATATATGTCTGTTGTTTTTAAAAGGAAAATAAATCCCCCCCCCTCCAAGCTGTAGGGTATACACTCCTCTCTGGTTGGTAAAGTATAACTTAAAGATCAGGTTAATGGAAAGGAAAGCTCAATTTTTCCTGATATTTTTCTGTTTGTGCATGTTTCTAAATGATCATGTGCACATGTGAGCATAATCAGTGCTCTTTGCAAAGACTAATGGATCTAGTGGCACATACTCAGCATCTATGCGTTTCCCAAATCACCACATCTGCAGGAAAAAAAAGCACTGAGTCCCTCTATCCATCACTGGTGTCAGGCTTGTACAAAGCTGTGTTTTACACAGCTCAGATCGTTCAGATGCATCACTTAAGCCAGCCATGAGTAGGATGAAGTGTGGGGGACGCTGAGAGGGAATGTTTTACAGAATGAAGGGCTTCAGGGGAAGGACTGGAAATGGAAAAACAGCCATGATGGACTGTGCTTCTCTAGCTGTCAGATGCAGCTTGGAAGTCAACCAGAATGTCTAGAAAAAGCATTTTTTTCATGTCCCGGTGACTAAGTTCTTCCTTCATTTTCTCCCCCTCCAATGTTTTTTAACATCTTTTACATTTCACTTATACAAAAATGGAGTGTTATGAGAAAAACTCCTTTTTCTAGACACAAAGTTTTGTCTTCTACCAAACCAGGGCAAATTTAGAATTGATGCTGACACTGAAGGAGCTGCATACACAGAGAAAGTAAAAAACTGATCAAAGCATCTCTGGAAATCAATTTGTGTTTAAAGTTTTGGTTTCTAAGATTATGATTATTATTTTCTGTTATTACAGGCCCTAGGCAACAGTGAAATAGTTCTGGGCATGGGACTAGCAATGGCAGTTCCATACATAGACTAAATAGGCGAGGTGGCTGAATAGGAAAAAGATTGCAGCATGCAAGGCAGAGAGGGGTGGTGCTGAGAGCTGAACACATCTCTTGGATCCCACAGCATTAGCGACAACCACAGTCTCTCTCTCCTACATCTTGCATACCTAAAAGTTTCACCAGTCCCATCACTGCAGCTACCCATGGCTCTGAGGCACCTGCTGTTTCCTGCTGCCAGGAATGAGATTCCTGGCACACTGCCCCACTGAACACCAGGCCCTTGTCTAGATGACTGCACACATGGTGAAAGTGTCTGTCTAGTCTCCTGGCTTGAAAAATTGCTGTTGCTAAAAGAAAATAAACTTGGTTTTATTGGGTTTTTTTAATTTCTTCTGTCTGGAATTTGATTTTTACTTGATTAGTGACAAAGACGTACATGGTTCCCCCACTCTATCTACTCCTGGATTGCTGTATCTGTTGCAGCATATCCTCAGGAAGCCCCAGCTCTCATAGGCATGGATATAAAGATTGGAGCCATCTCAGCATCTTTCTGGATTCTTCTCATCAACACTGAGAGTTCAGGTCTCCAGAGACGTCTTGGAGTTCACTTTTGATACCTGTTGTGGAGGCAGAGACTTCTGCTGAAATTTAGTCATATGCCCCATTTGTCTGTAGTAGTCCACACTGAGCTTTCTTCATTGGAGCAGCCAAATCATTTGCAGTGTGCCATTGTGTATTGGATTTGTGAGGGCTGTGTCTTTTCCTCTGCTAGTTAGTAATTCACAGAGCTCATGGATGCAGGCTAGTGTTATTGTAAATACCCATTAATCATTATTACACACAAAGCCATTGCTGACTTAGTGTACTCTGGGTTATCATTTGCATGCATATTATGTCCAACTTCGTCTCATCAGTGATGGTTAAAACTTCTCCCAGGTCTGGATCAGGTGGGATACACTCAAATCCTTCCCATTTGACATGCTCTGACTGACATGTAATGATCTGTTATTTTAAACAAGTAGCACAGTTTTTGCTGACTCACCTGACTACTTTCTGTGCTGCTGAAATAAATGTATGTTGTTCATCTACCGCATCTATTTTTTGTAAAAAAAAAAAGTTTTTAAAACTAAGAATGTACTATTGTGTTTGCCTCTGGCAAGGAGGAATGCCTTAGGGTGCAGACCTACCTGCAAATCCAATGTAGTATTTACACACTTGCTCTCCTGTCACCCATCTCACCCACACCACTTCCTCTTCAGCTACTCCCACAGATTTACTGGCTGATTTCATTTTGGATTCTCTTTTTGCCTTTCCAGGACATAGTTTACTGCACAGTATCTAACTGTCTGCATCAGTTCTGTTGCTCAGTACAGATGCAGGAGGTTTTCTACACTGACAGAAGTGTTTTTCTATGCTGTATCTGTGTGGATGGTGGACAGCTCATGTAAGACTCCTTGGGAGCAGAAAGTGCAGCAGTGCAAGCTCTGGCTTGCTGATCCCTGTGCCAGCAAATATATGTATTTAATGTTTAAATAACAGTATTTTAAGAGAAACATAAACAGAGCTTGTCCTGGTTATAGGGCAGCTGGGGAGATGCAGCTGAACTTGTAAGACAGTCGCCCTTCTTGGTAGGTGCCTGGGGTAGCAGCCAGGCAACTCAGGTTTAATTTACAGTTAAGTCATCTAAGTTTATTTCTCAGAAAATACATATTTTAAAAATTCTGAAATTAAAACATGGTTAAAACTCTCTTCAGTAAACAGAAGTCTTCAGAGGAAAGAATAACTGCCAGCTTTGCTTTTTGTTCAAGCTGTAACAGATTTGAAGTTTATTTTATACTCAAGGCTTAAAAGATGCTTGAGACAGTTCTTCAAAAGGAGCTACACATCTGTGAAAGCACTCACTGAATACTTCAGATCATGTTCAATCTGGGTTGGATGCCCCAGAGATCAAGTCAAAGAGGGAAGTGATTGTTTTGCTTTTGATATTTATACCCAAGCCCCTTAAAATGGGTGACATTTCAGCTGCAGGCACATTATCAGTAGCCTGAGATCAGAATAGCTGTCAAGTAGTTTCAATTTGGAATAAAAACCAAACAAGCAATAGAGGTCATGAGTTAAAGATTTAGGACATGCTGTTAAACTTCTCAAACCTTGTTCTCCCACAGAAAGGAAGCTATAATAGCTCTCCATATAACTTATATATCATGGTGGTGAAGGAAGCCCTAACAGACCAACCAGTATTCCAGAGAATGCTTCTTCTGTGTAATTATTAGAAAAATGAAACTCTGTAGGACTGGGAGATTAACAGGGCAGATTGATTTTTCTCAGGGTTCTCATATCTATGTCTTTAGCAGAGGCTGTGTGAAACTGGTCTGTCCCCAGCCTCACAAGATGGGATCAAAATGACTTCATGCTGACTCTGTTGAGTCTCCTGCATCATACAGCCTGAGACATCCTGGTGCAGAGGGGCAACTTGCATTTTGCAGTTCAGGGGTCTAGTTTTTCTTTTCAGAACTCCCGAATTCTTACATGACAAGGTGAGACAAATCTATTGAAATTTGTCTTAATTTTCTCTCAATGACATTTTTGTTAAGAATGACAGAGGATTTTGTTGGTGTTGAAAGGAGAGGAAGCCCCTCTACCACACTTTGGCTGAATATCCATGATATCTGCTTGTCTTAGTTACCCAGTGTTGGTCTGTAGATGAGTGCTGAGGATTTATCTTCCAAAGCATGCCTGGTATCTCCAACACTGCTTTCTGACCTAACAAATCTCAGTCCTTCCACTGTAACCTTCTTTTTTTGAAAGCCCTGGAAGACCCCAGCTGTTCATATCCCATCCTGATGCCTTTTAAGCACTCAGAATAATTTTATTTTTATAGAGTTTTTTTGTTGTTGTTGTTTGTTCGGGATTCTTTTTGTCGTTCAGTGTTTTTGTTTTGTTTTATTTTGTTTGCTTGGGCTTTTTGTTAGTTTGTGGTTTTGTTTGTTTGTTTTTTTGTTTTATTTTGTTTTTTAACTACCAGTTAGGAATTCACTGTTAGGAATCAAGGGAAACAGTAACCTACTCCAAGCAGCTCTTGCAGGTGCTGTCTTCGTGTGAGAAATCCCTTCCCTGTCTTCCAGTGAACAAGTTTCACCCTGTCAAGAAGGGTTTCAGGTCTTCTTTTGTGTAATTCCCTGTTCTGGCAGCCAGTCAAATTTAGCAGATCTTCATGAAAATCACTTCCTTCTGGTCACAAGTTATGAATGAAGGCATTTCTCAAACCCTCCATAGATCTTCACAATGTTTGCATGTTTCTATCATAGTATTTGAAGGTGTACTAGGCAAGTAACAGCAGGTACCACTAGTGTGAAAACTTCCCATAGCCTGCCAGAAGTGCTCTGATTGTCCAAATGTCCCAAACACATACACCACAGTGCAGGTGGAGTTTCCCGATCCTTCGAGGTCCCAAAGGGAGCTGAGGTCTAGTCGGCACACTCTACCCTGCTGCAGAGCCTAGAAGAGCTTTGGTGATCTGAAGTGTTCTTATGGAGGTCATTGAGCTCAATTTCCAGAATTCACTGTATATTCTTTCCTTTCTTTTCTCTGGCTCATTGGAAAAATGGAGGGATAGTTTGTTTTCTCTTAGAACCCTTTGTTCCACCAATCCTCTGTGCATATGCAATAACTTATAGATGCTGGTCTGAGGAGGCCTGACAGCTCAGGGTAGGTGAGCAGTAGCAGTCTCTTGTCTGGGATGGAGAGTGTGTAGTGTGCTCCCTCTGTTGATCTTCCAGGTCTTAGGAGAAAGGTTGGGTTCTCCATGTCCTTTACTGGGGAGAAGAAAAAAGCTTTCTGTGAAACCCCTCATAGAAATATTCACTCAGTGTAATGGCTTCTTAGGATTTGGAATGCACTCATACCACCTAATTAATGACATCTTGAAGTCAGATGTTGAATCTGTTTGCTTGGCCTCAGTGGAGAGAAATGGCTGTTCCCAGGTTGATTCATTCAAGCTGTCATGGGCATTTGTTTTAGGACAAGTTGTCCTTAGAGGATGACCATCACTCCGTGTTTCTTGTGGGTTGGATGTTGAGGCACATAGAGAAGCTGGACCCCAGAGCAGATAATTTTTTGTGACCTCTTAAGAAAAAAATATTTACTTTTTGTTCTCTATCTCTGGCATGAAAGAAAATCTACTTGCAGTAACACACTAAGATACTTTAAGGACTGTGCAGCCAAGGTGTTTAAACATTTATTTAGAAACTGTGGCCTGAAAACTATAAACTGAGCAGCAGTTTAGATATTGGCATTGCTCTTTAAACAACGTATATTTAATTTCTCTAAGATTTCCTCTATTTTTGCTAGAAACTATTTAGGAGGTTTAGAATTTTGCTTATCACCTGTGTTTGCAAGGTCTGTCATTCATCTGCAAATGTAAAATCCGTACTGTTAGCCCACAACTTCAGGTATCAACTCTGAGTCATATGCTTTTGTCTGGATACAGGTTAGGGAGAAAGAGATTCATTGCCTTGCAAGATTGAGAAAAGAGAAGGGGAAAAGAGTGTGAGGTGCTCAAAAACTCTGGAAGTTGGGAACCAGGTAAGGGCTTGCAGGGAGAAAGAAATGGAAGAACTTTTGCTATGACGAGAGCAACTGCTGCTCTCGTACTGTAATAACATAACAAGTAATTAATATTCCATTAGAGGATGAACTGTTATTGCTGAAGGACATATCATAAACAAAAGGAAGCAGCCTTGCTGCAGAAAGTTAAGTTGTGCCTGATACTGCCATGAATAGGATAGGCAGGCAACACAAGAACAGGAAAACATCTCACAGGCAACAGGAAATATACCCTATAGTAGGAAGTATTAGGGATTGGAGAGAAAGCACCAGCTTGCATGGAGTTGGAAACCACATCTCAGTGGGAAGAGAGAAGATTTCTTGATTTTGAAGTATGCTTTCCTCTCCTGCCAGCGCAGGTGAAGGATGCCTTCCTGCTTTCCTGGCAAGTGCTGTCCAAAGCCTTCCCTGTTTGTCAGGGATGTTGAGGACACAGACTTTGATTTACCAGTGGGCAGCCTTGTATTTAAGGTGAGAGTCTTGGCTCATAGGGAACGCAGGCAGCCACCTGTGGAAGTCACTGCGGTTTTCGGAGACATTCTTCCACATTAACTAGCACGGCTTTAAAACAGCAGCAGCTGCTCAGAGGAGGCATAGGCAGGTTCCACCGGGGCTCTGCGCTCCGCGGGCGCGCACAGCCCAGCCGTGCCGTGCCTTGGCCGCGCCGGCAGCAGCCCCCGGCCCCGCAGGGTGTCCCCGCCGGGTGTCCCTGTCCCCCGCCGGGTGTCCCCGCCGTGTGCGCGGCAGGAGCGGCGGCGGCAGCCGGAGCGGACGCGGCTGGCGCAGCATCTTGGCCCGGGCAGCGTTGGTGGCCTGGGTCACTCACCAAGAAATGTTTTCTCCCTTTGTTTCCAGCCCTGAATTTTTTTTCTCGAGACAAACTCGAGAGCGACTTCTCTAACCGTGGGCTGTCAATATAAAATAGTGCTCAGATCCAAACTGCCCCAGTTTTACTGCCCTCAAACCTGCAGTGTGGCTGGGGCTTGAGGGGAAGCAGGAAATTCACTGGACTTTTAATTATTGTAACTTTTTTAAGCTGTGGAAGTGGTTATCCAAGATGATGCTCAGAACAGAATGAAGAACTGCTTGCCTTTTAAATGCTACAAATAATTATGTGTAAAAATATATGACCTGATTAAGAATTGGAAGTTAGACTTTTGGAAGAGCGTTTCAGATCATGATTTGCCACCATTTTTCATGTGTGTGGCCACAGATTCAATTCCCTGTATGTTACTGAGCTCTGCCCGTGGTTCAGGTGTGTGATTTGTCCTTCAGCTGTCTTTATAGTGAATACAGTGAACGCTCGTGTACTGATCTGACTATGACGGTCAATACATGTTGCTCTTCTGCAGCTGAGGAAAAGCCATTTAGGGGAGACTGATCATATCTGTTCATCCAAACAGGTGCTGAGGAGAATGTTCAGATGCAGTTGCTAAACACTGCACATTTTTCAAACAAAGCATATGATGTCAAAACTAAGACTATGGGCAGCTCGCAAAATAGGTTTTTCAAAGAAGCAGTCTAGAGCCATAGGTAATGTTTCTCCATCCTGAAATATTAGGTGATGGTCAAGAAGACTGAAAAAAACACCCTAATATTATTCTGCCATCATTCAAAAGAAGCAGAAGATAATATTTTGTTAAATATGGCTAAATAAAGACTAGACAGCTCCACGTGTTTTGAGCAGATGGCAAAACAGCAGAAACAAGAGTAAATCAATGACTGCTAAAGAAGGGCAATGGCAATGCTTCTACAACTTCATTTTCTCTTTCTTAATTTCTTGCTAGTGAGATTAGGGCAATCTAAAATTGAGTCACGCAGTTTTGTTCTTCTAGGTCAGATTTAAGTACTTGGCCTTCTTAGGCAGATCATAGAGGCAAATGTGGAAAGCAGTCATTCTCATATTAAGATAGGTCTGTAGAGGAGGTGAGATGAGTTGAACTTTGGAGACACTGGTCCTCCATCAGGATGACTGTAGAGACGTTCTGGGCTGGAAGTCCAGCTCCGAGATGGATACAACCAAACGAAGTGAATCCTTTCTCAAGCACGTGCACATAAAATTACAAGTACTACAGAGGTAGGACAACTGAAATAGTAAGAAAACAAGCCAAATACTTAAAAGCTAAAGTAAACATTCTAGAACTTTAGTAGTGAAGATAATTTTCGACTGAAAGAAATTTCTTAATGGTGTTGATGGAACCTCCACCCTTGAAAATCCTGATAATGTTTTTGTTAAGACTGGTTGTTCTAAAAGCCAACTCAAAAGTTCAAGAACTCAATAATTCAACTCAATATGAAAAAGGAATTAATTCCTCAAAACTTTATGCTTGGAAAGAAGTTAGGTGGAAAACTCTTCTGCTCTTGAAGTCCATCAGTTCTGGTATAAGCAAGAAATATGATACAGCCAGAAGAATACTAAGACTGGACTGGGGTGATAACTTGAATGGAAATGAGTAAAAAATTATCTGTCTTTTGTTGAGGTTGTCATTAAAACCATAGTAAGTGTTCCCCAAGTACCAGTACCCTGCTTTCCAGCATGCAAAAAGGACACAGCTATACACAACCACAGGTCTTTAACACAGAAACACAGATCTTGAATACCAGATGTGCATTCAGAAACACCATCCAAGAGAATTAGGATGTCCATTGGAAATTACTGTTTCTGCTTCCTGCTAAACTAATATCTGTGTAGCTTTACCTGAAGATACATTCCCATCCCTTTGTTTTATATAGCAGGAGTTCACTGGTGTAGCATGGACTAGGGAAATTTACATACAGTCAGAAGTTGAGATATTTTTCTGGTTTTCCAGCTTGTCAGAGCTCAATACATTACAGCAAAACTTGTAAAAGTCCTCTTTGGACAAAAAAAGGGGCATATGACCAACTTTGTTCAGCAAAGCTAAACATCCTAGGTAAGGCATGAGGCAGCTACTTTTCCCTGGCCAGTGAGTGATTGGGTTGCTCAGTGACTGCATTTGCAGAAGTCACCTGTCAGAATATTCATCAGATTAGTCCAATGGGAACAAAGTGAGGTGTTTCTATTGCTACATTGCACCACATGTTGTGTTACTCTCACATTATCTCTTATCATTCTGGTACCTGATGACCTCACTGAGAAGGAAAATGTCACTGTGCCTGGCATGTACCTTCTTTGAAAAGCAGAGGAGGAAAGGTGGTAGTGTCAGGGAAGCAGGGAAAGCAAATTCAAATATCTGCATGGGGCTTTTAAACCAGTAGGAATAAGTAACTGGAGTGAAGATTTCTCACAGGAAGAGCCTGTTTTATGGAGATACTGAAAGTACTAGGACACAGCTGACCTCAGAGACATTCCTAACTGCAACCCTTTCTGAGTCTTCCAGGCATCAGGAGGTTCATTGCTATTTTAAAAATGAGAAAGCCAGAAAGCATAAGTGGAGGGATTCAAACCAGGACCCTTGTTCTTTACAAACAAGGAGTTTGCTACGCTGAGCAAACTGGTGTTTGAATGGCTCTGCTGCTCTGCCTGTGCAGAGAAGAGCAAGTGAATGAAGTTGCTAATGGAGAGCTTGGTTTTGGCTAGGCTGCAAAACCCATTAGAACAGCAGAGCCAAGACAGTGACAATATTTTGGCATGCTTTTGCAGTGGTCAAAGTGACCCTATATATATCATTTTATGTATTTATTTTTCTATATGTGTACAGTCACCTCAATGACTTGGCAGGCTTTCTAGTTATGCCAGCCAAACCAGACCTTTCCTATTTGGCTCTACCTTCAAACTTTCTGGCATGTCAACTTCTACAAGGAAAGATGGCTGGCAGAGGAGTCTTTGGTCTGGGCTGGGATGTAGTGCCTTTTTTTGTTGCAGTCATAGGGCACAGAAGGAAGAATATGTGTTTATTCCTACTTAAAAGATAAAGACAGTAAAGACAAGAGGAAAAAGGGCTAAGCAGGGAACAGTAGAGTAGGCATTACATTTTAAACCAAGGAGTGTGTGAAGTTTTAAAACATAACAGCACAAAACTGCATATAGCTTAAAGCTGTCTAATGAAACCAGTTAGTAGAACAGTCTCATCTGAAAATACTTGGAAGTATAAGATCCAGGAAATACAAGAACCTTCAGAGATTCAGCTTCATGAACAACTAATACTACATTATGGGTGTAATATTTAATGTTTATGGTTTGCTTGTGTACTCACTTTCTAGGGGCCCAGCAGTTAAAAGCTGTACAGTGTTTTAGTTAAGAATCATCTCAGACCCTGAATAAAAAACAGAAACAAAGATGGTCTAGAAATATCCAAAGTGAGAGAATGCTTTTGAGGACTGGAGAGTTGAATTGTCGGAGGAGCTTAGTAGCTCCTATCTCATTGACAGAAATACCTTTCTATGGCCATGAGAGCATGTTTGAAAGAACCACTATGTGAGGAAAGAGAGTGGAAAATGTTATGCTGGGAACTCATGTTTCATCCTTAATGACATTTTACCCTGACATGGGGATGATATTGTCAGGCTGATCTGAGAAAAATGTCTTTCAGGACCTTGTGAAACAGGGAACTTGATTTCCTGATGCAAAAAGCAGTGAGATGATATGATGGTTTGTTGGATTACAAAAAAAATTAGAACATAGAACCTCAGTAGCACGCTGAGACACTGAATGTGTTACTCACAGATCTATACAGTATCTTTCTGAATCTGCTGCTTGCAGACAAGGTCCCTTGCACAGTTCTTATAGGAATAATGCTTTGAGTGAGCTTCTCATTATTCCCATTGGTATAAATTTCCACATTATTAGCACACTACAGTGAACTGAATGCCGCAAGGACTACTGCCCTGTGGTGGAGGGCTGTTCTCACATACTTCACAGTCTGAAAAAAACCCAACACTTTAAAACCATGTTTCATATAGAGTATATAACGACAACAGTAACAAAAAAGAGACAATAACAACTACAAAACTAGAAATTCACAGGTGTAGGGCATTTTACAATTAAGGTGAATAGAGATAGGGGCATCTGTTACTGAAGCTCAAAACTTGATTTGGGAAGAACAGGATGTTCTGTACCACATCATTGAATTTTCTTGTGATGAATATTTTTTAATATCTATGCTGACATATTTTATATGATTAATTTAATATTTTTGATATCAAAGATAACCTTCATATAGCTCTGAAAAATTGTTGTAATACATTGACAGAAATGGCCATGTGTTTGCACTGACTTTAAGAAAATATTTTGTTGCTTTATAAGCAACTATAAGTAATTGAACAGCAAAACATAAAGGAATTCATCAGAAGACACACAACCTAAAGCCAAACAAGGGTTATCTGTATTCATTTCTGAATCACAGAACTGTTTTCTGGAAGGGACTGCTGGCAGTTATCTGGGTCAGCTTTGCTGTGGAGCTGAACTATTGTTTATGTCAGGTCAGAATGGAGAGAACTGCCTTCCACTGTGCCCTGAAAGAACCAAATACTGATAGGATATTCTGGTGGAATTCAGTTAAACAAATACAAATTACTAGTTTCACACTAATTTTGTGAGATGAAGGTATGTAGTTATTTCATATGATCTAAATTAAAATATAAGTCTGATTGCAGTACAGGAAAGATAATTGTTTTGCTCCACCTCTAGACTATGAATAAAAAACATGTCCTGACATATTCTAACCACTTTTCAGCTGTAACAAATTGTTTGGCTTCCCACAAAAATATTGCTAAGAACTTTTTACCATCATTCCCTAATTGTACTTAGACGTATGCAAATAGAATACGTTGATATACAATCTCTCAAATATCTGCTTTGACAATACAGAATGTACCCTGTTACAGTTTAGTGTGGCATAAGAAGTGGACACCACCCTGGTGAGGAACAGAGATAATGCCACTTGGCTGAGCTGTGCTCAGCACAGCTGTGCTGTGCATGCTTACAGTCTGGGCAAACAAGAGGGAAAAATATCAGCTTAAATTTCAGCAGGTATTTTAGGTCAGTAGATGCTAAAATTTCTTATCCCTTGAAAGACATGGGCTGATAAAGCTGGCAATTGCCATGAGATACTCATCTAGTAAACTCTGGCATTGTGTTTATCGTGTAGAAGCTAAAAAGTGCATTGCAGGCTGTGGGGACAATTTCTTAACTGCTTTAATACTGGCCTTAGCTGCAACATCTGTCCTGCCACCAGTACTTTAGTGAGGAGAGAAATCAGAGCAAAGCATGGTTCTGTGCCATCCATCCCGCCCCCTACACAGCACTGATGTATTAAACTCTTTGTTTTGCTGCTCTCCTCCTCCCCTTTGCTGCTGCGTTGTTCTCATACCATGCCAACACTTTGAGAACTGGCATGGTATGAGCCTCACTGATGGGTCTGGCTTGTGCACATGCAGATGTATTTGAGTTTGTATTTACTAACAAGATATTTGAGAGGAGTGCCCACTACTCCTCTCAAATATCTACAGATTACAGAAAAAGAGTTACAGAAAAAGAGAGCAAGTGTGTTCATTTAGGTTGTGGATGTAATTTACATTCTTGATCCTTCAGTATATTCTGCTGTCCACCACAAGGATCCATTTTGAGCCAAAATATTTCCTTTCACCCCTCTGTTGCTTGATTTGCAGTAAATACTGGAGTTCTCTGTTTTCTCCATACCTGCATGGAGGGTTAGATAGGGAGCAGTGATGCAGGCAGATGTCCAAGCACCTGCAGTAAGGTCTTGACTCTCATCATGGCACTACAAGAATTAATTGTTTGTAAATGTGATGATGTTTTTGAATGTGTGCTCAGAGGACACCACCGAGTGCTGTCTTCTCTTCCTGGGTTGTAAAAGCATCTTTGAGCTCCTCTGGCTGCTGGGCAGGGGTGAGATTGATACCTTAAGTTTTAGCTTTTATATTTTTTAGATTCTGTGCTGTTTTAGTGGGTAGGTTTGGGTTTCATATTAAGTGCTACTAAGTTCTCTTCACAGAGTAGAGAGACAAAACAATTCCTTCTCTAGCTTGACACCAAGGACAACTCTCAGGACCAAGAACAAAAACAACAGTGAAGTGAAAAGAAAAAACAAGGAGGATGGAGCTTCATAACCTGAAGCTGTGGTTGGACAATTGACTCTAATATGATGGATCAGAACTTATAAAAGTGTGGGACCTCGTGATCGGGGGGTCCATTTTGTGACCATTTGGGTGCATCTTGGGTGTGGTCCAACGGGGCTCTTGTGTAGCCCAAGTGTGCTCATGGAGGCCTTTTAATAAATATCTACTTTATCCTTTTGCTCTGTCTAGTCTCTGTTCCAGGTCAGCCTCTAGCAGGCATCAAGATGATGAGCACTGGACTCAACCTGAGAGTGACAAACAGATGAAGGAGCTTAACATCTTTGAGTGACCTTCACTGGATGCAAACCTGAGAGGTGTTCAACATGGTTAAGCAAGGAATATGGCCAACCTGGTGTTTTAATGGAGTAAAATAAGTGAACTAGTTATGTAACTCACTACTGCAGTATGTGTTTGACATTAGAATAGAACGAATGGCATCAGTTTAATGCACCGTGGATCTAGGCAATAATTTTCAGGATTGCAGCAAACCACTATGAAGATGGTTCAGATGTAGTGTCGAAGAGAATTTGGCCGTGTCTGTAACCAAAGTCAGAATGTTTATTACCAGTTAATTTGTACACATGCCTGTGGCTCTTATTCTTGGAAACAACCTCCCTGAGTGACTGTGAAATGCTGCTATTTCTGCTGCAAAAAGTATATTTTTCCTGTGGTAGACCAATGCATCTTGGAAGCTACTCAGCTGATGTAGCTGTTTGTTAAATGTTCATTATTTATATGTAGGAACTTCTGGAATAATGTGATAGACAGTGTAGTCATATGGCACCTGCATCCACTTTATTGTAGCTGTAGGACAGGGGATCAAGTTCAGTCTGGGTTCAAGCAAATTCTGCTGCTACAAGGAAATGTCCTTGTTATATACAGGTCTTGCTCTTATCCCACAGAATGAAGACAGAGAATTGAATTTGTGATACTATTTTAAACCATCAGGAAAAAGCAAATAACTGGTCTGAAATTTCCAGATACATTCTACTGGGAGCTTTTTTAGGCTCTTTGAGTATTTTGAACTACATTGTTTCCCCCTGAGCAGAAAAATTCTTCCCTGCCATTCTGCACCTTCTATTGATCATGGTTCAAAGATCAAAGTGCATTTTCTGAGAAGCAAAGGTTAAAGTAATTCATGAAGTTACTTGACTACTGGGAGTTCAGGGGCAAGCATTTGGGCAGCAAATGGAGTCTATTGCCCTCGCATCCTACTGTCTACCCATCCCCTGGCATCTGTTCTGAAAATGTGATTGCTTTTGCAAGAACCAGCACTGGCACTCAAGAACATTGAAAAAATTACTATCCTAGTGTGAATTCCACAGACCTCTTTATAAGTATGACATTTTTCCTGCGTTCACAAATAAAGCAGTTATCCTTCTTCCCTGCTTGTTAGTGGAGGGAGGATTTTGTCCGTTGAGTTTAATTAAGCACCTAAAGTCATGGCTTTATTTATTGATAAGCCTTTCCAGGGTGCCCGGCTCTGTAATATCTGAGGCCACTCAAGCCGTGACCCTGCTGCATTCCTTGGGAGGCAGGGAAAGGTCTCAGGGGTTTATCGCTGCTGCCCGGGAGCTCACCCATCACTAACTGTAATAGTGCTAAGTGTGCAACCTGCTGGTACCAGAGTCACCACTGGTGGTGGAGGTGGAGTGATTATAACAGTACTTGACTTTCTGTGATATGAGACACTGTACTTAGAAACCAGTCAGAGGGAAATTGGATGGAAGAGACAATAAGGCAGAAGCTGTTAATCCCTTTAGCATGTTTATGGCAATTGGTATAGAAGCCTGTGTACCTACCTGACTGTACTTGAGAGAGAGAATCACAGAATCACAAATTCACAGACTCACAGAATCACAGAATGGGTCAGGTTGGAACAGACCACAGTGCGTCATTTGATCCAACCTCCTTGTTCAACCAGGGAGCACATGGTACAGGATTGTGTCCATACTCTTCTTGAATATTTCCAGTGAGGGAGACACCACAACCTCTCTGGGCAGCCTGTTCCAGTGCTTGGTCACTTGCACAGTGAAGAAGTTATTCCTCATGTTCAGGTGGAACTTCCTGTGCACCATTTTCTTCCCACTGCCTCTTGTCCTATTTCTTGGCACCACCGATAAGAGCCTGGTCCATCCTCCTGACACCCTCCCTTCAAAGACTGACAGACTCTGGTGAGATCTTCTCTCAGTCATCTCTGAACAGGCCCAGCTCCCTCAGCCTTTCCTCATATGAGAGATGCTGCAGTCCCCTCATGATCTTTGTAGCCCTCCTCTGGACCCGGTCCAGCAGCTCCATGTCTCCCTTGTCCTGAGGAGCCCTGAACTGGACACAGCACTCCAGATGGTGCCTCACTAGGGCTGAGCAGAGGGGCAGGATCACCTCCCTGGACCTGCTGCCGATGGTCTTCCAAATGTACTCCAGGATACCTTTGGCATTCTTTGTTGTCCTCCAAGACCCCCAGGTCCTTCTGTGCAAAGCTGCAGGTCAGCCCCCATCCTGTACTGGTGCAGGTTATTCCTCCCCAGGTGCAGGATCCTGCATTCACCTTTGTTGAATTTCAGATGGCTTTTCTCTGCCCATCTCTCCAGCCTGTCGAGGTCACTCTGAAGGGCTGCACAGCACTCTGGGGTATTGGCCCCTCCTCCCAGCTTGAGCTCTGACCCTCCTCAAGTCAGAGAACTTGCTGAGGAGGCCTCTATTCCTTCACCTAAGTTATTGGTGAAAAGTTAAACAATACTGGGCCCAGTACTGAACCTTGGGGGACACCACCAGTGGCAGGCCTCCAGCTAGACCCTGTGCCACTGATTACAACCCTCTGGGAGCTACTGTTCAGCCAGTTCTCAAACCACCTCTCTGTCCACTCACCCACTCCACACTTCCTGAGTTTGCCTGTGAGGATGTTGCGAGAGACAGCGTTGAAAGCCTTGCTGAACTCGAGGTAGACAATATCCACTGCTCTCCCCTCCTCCATCCAGGCAGTTGTTTCATCATAGAAGGCAATCAGGCTGGTCAAGCATGATTTACCTTTAGTGAATTCATGCTGACTACTCCTGATCACCTTCTTGTCATCCGTGTGGATAGCAATGGCCTCCAGAAAGAGATGCTCCATCACCTTTCCAGGATTGAGGTGAAGCTGACTGACCACTAGTTCTCTGTGTCTTCCTCCTTGCCCTTTTGGAAGACTGGGGCAACATTTGCTTCCTTCCAGTCCTCAGGCGCCTCTCCTGATGTCCATGACCTTTCAAAGATGACTGTGAGTGGCTGTGTTGTGGTGTCCAGCAGCTCTCTTAGCATTGCGGATGCATCCCCTCAGGGCCCATGGACTTGTGGATGTCAGGTTTGCCTAGGTGTTCTCTAACCTAATTCTCCATGACCAAGGAAAGGTCTTTCTTCCAACATCCCTTTACCCTGGTGTCCCTGGGTCAGAGATCCCTGAGGGCTGGTCTTGTCAGTGAAGACCAATGCAAAGAAGGCTTTTGGTAACTCTGCCTTCTCTGTGTCCTCTGTTACCAGGGCTCTTTCTCCTTTTAATAATGGTGCCACATTGTCCTTTGTTTTTCTTTTGTTATTGATATATTTGAAGAAGCCATTCTTCTTGTCCTTGACATCCTTTACCAGATTTAATTCCAGGTGGGTCTTGGCCTTCTGGTGCCATTCTTTTTTTTGCAAGACCACTATCAGTATTTTGAAAGAATCTAATTAAAAGCAAGATGCTAGACTAAAACTAATCCAAACCTGCATGTTTTCTGTATTTTCCCATTTCTGACAACAGCAAAAAGTTTGCAGGTCAAAATAACTCCCAGAGGTGGAAATATTATTTATAGCTCAACCTTTTTTCTTCATAAAGAACTGTGCGGTAAGCATATATTTAGAAATTAATTGAAAAATAATAATAACAAAGAATTATGAGAGCTTTTCACCTCTGTGAGTACCTTTTTCTTTTCCCTTAGCAGTCCTGAATATGGAACAGGGAAACAGGTGTCATAAATCCACAAAATAATTATTGCACATTTGCTATATTACATTTTATTTATAGTCCCTGGCTGTTATTTTATGTTAAATCTGCGAGTTCTCTTGTTAGATTTTAGTTTTCACCCCAGCAAATGAGGACATAGCACATAACCACTGTTGCTGCAGAGATTTATTTTCCAAGGCTTAATTACTCTCTGGTTATATTCATAAGAGTATTAAATATTTCTGATAGTTTTTGGTAACTGTGAATTTTTATGACAGACTTCCTTTTTGATTGGAAATAACTGCTCCATCAGGAACAAAATCTTCAGATGTTTTTCCATTAAAGGTTAAATTTATTTTTGTGTAAAACCTAGTAAGTTTTTGGTTTAAACCTAGTTAGACTTTTTTAAAGTCTGGGTTACCTGCCTCTCTCTGTTATGTCCTTGAGGAAAAAGAACTTCAGACTTCCATGATGTTTGCCTCAGACTGGAGAGTATGAAATAAATGAAATTTTGATCTATGACAGAACCTGTTGCTTTCAGTAGTGAACACACAGTGTCCTGTGTACCTACTGGACATAAAGGGGGAGATGTTAACTGCCATAAGGAGCATGTAGTCAAGAAGTGATGGAAGAGATCAGGAAGAATAAAGGCAGCTGGAGCAGATGTACAAAACCGTAGGCAGCCTCATCAAATGTGTCTCAAGAGATAGTTCAGCAGAATAGAGCAGACCCTTGCAGACAAGCTCACAGAAGCTCAACCATGGATTTCTCTTTTCTCTCCTACATTTTAGATGTCAGTATGGCATTCCCTTGATTGCGTTTTACACCATCAGACCTGGTACTGCTTCCTTCCAGCCTGCACCCTCAGCCAGCCTGAGAGGCTGCAGACTGTAATGGCATGCTGGCTCTCTGACCGTGCTGAGAAGAGGAGAATTGAGCAAAGGCACCCAAGTTATTGCTCATCAACACAAATATTAGCCATCATTTTGAGTGTGGGCCTGAAAATAATATTGCTGTGTTAGCCTGCATCTAGGCCTCTGCTAAAGAGGATTACCTCTGGTCATGCTATACTGCTTCCATCTCTGGACTAACATTTATCCCATTTGCTTGAGGTCTCTGAGCCCTGCTTTACTGAAGTTGGAGTAAAATTCCCTTCTATTCAAAGAGCACCACTTTACAGAACAGCAGTGCAGAGGAGCACAAGTTTACATAGACTCCAGGACAGCTGACTATGGAGAATGAATAATCTGAGTTTAAGCTGGGAGTAATTGCTGTTCTTTGTCTCATCATAAGCACAATCAGCATCTGTAAGACCTTTTCTCCAGTAAACCCTGTCTTTCAGTCTCAGAATTCTTTCTTCATAGTCAAAATTGCTTTGTTTCTAGTTTTTTGCAATTATCTTCATATATAGATTGAAGCAGATTAATAAAATTCATCCTCTGTTGATTCCAAAGACTTTTATTGAGCAGTAATACGAGACAGGCCTGTATTTAGAAAGCTGATATGGTTAAAATTTCAGGAGGTAAATGATGGTTCAACATATGCACCATGTAATAGGAGAGCTGAAGGGAAAGCACAAGTTACACTCCCAGTGGAAGCAGGGTATTTAACACAGAATTTAGGTGTGTTCCACCAGGTGGTTCAAAAGCATCTACCCTGCCTTGGACTGCTGCCCCAGCTCTTATTATGTCCAAATGAGAGGCAGACCAGACCATTTCTCCAGCAGAGGGGTCTGAGACGTGCCCAGCATGTCTCATACAGGGTTGACCAGGTTAGCAAGATGGGAGCAGCACCAGGCTGGATTCAAGATGCACTGATTCACTGTCTCCAGCAGGTAATTTTTATCAGTGCGACTCCTCAGGCTTTTGTTAGAAGTGAAAACAGCTTTGCCCATGGGCACATTCTCTAAGGAGAGCAGCTGTTTACATAGAAACAATTAAAATCTATACCAAGGAGACATTTTATCAGAGTTCTGGCCAGAGCCACCGTCCCCCCTTCATGCATCTACTTGCAGGTGTTTCAAGAGGGAGAGCTGAGAGAAGGAAAAAAGCAAGGCTTAGCCAAAAGTAAGCATGACTAACAAATTACTCATAATTTAGGTTTGTTAATTGCATAGAACCCAATTAAATCTTTCCACATCTGAAATGGAATAACTTATGCTCACAGCAGAGCTGTTTAGCTATGAGATATTTCTTGTNTAACTTTTTGGCCTGAGGCCAGTGGGACTGAGCTAAGAGACTTTTTGTACATGTGTTTGCAGCACATTTTTACAAAGGGTTGCCAGAGTTTGGCCCATGATGACTAGTGAGTGGATTTATTACATTATTATTTTAGATTGTTATATTATTATTATGCATGACTGACATCGTGAAATTCTTATGTTGCAGAATTATGTAGAGTTCATATAAACCAGTAAGCCAGAGAGGCATTTTTCATAAAATTCCAACCTAAAGTGCAAATTTTATGTAGCTGAAAAGTAATAATTTTATGTAGCATCTGCTAGAACGAGAATATCTCCCCAAATATGTTGCCTCAAAGTGAACTTAAAAAAAAACTTTCCTGGGATTCTAAAAAAAGGCAGATGACCAAAACCCCACCATTTCCAAGTGTGTGTGCTTCTTCCCTTCTTAGTTCCAGCTGGGCCCACAAGTGGAAATACCAAAATACCACAGAAATGTAGTTCTTGTGGTACTTCCAGCCCCAGCAGAAGCAGGATGTATTAGAAATCTTCCAATAAATCATGTTTTCATGAGATTTCTAGCCCATCATTGCTCAAAAGCTCAAAAAGTTTGAATAACAAACCCAGCTCTGCTTGCCCACCTCACCCTCAGGAGATTTACCTTTGTATTCAAAGACTGTTCTGCCTGAGATATGTCTCATGTTTCTTCTCAGCCATAATATACATTTAGTTTCACATTAAATTCAGCAATAAATTGGATTAAGTCTTGTTATGAAAGATGGATTTAACTTTGGCCCTTCCATTTCTGATAGCTGCAGGACAGTTGGTGTTTTTTTGTTTGTTTGTTTTCCAGGACAAAGGCAACTACAAGGCTGAGCAGTTTGAATGCCCATGGCAGAAGAGCTGCAGCCAGCAATTTGGGTGCACACCTGTGCATGGGCAGGTAAGAAGAAGTGTTATAAGAGGATGAAGAAAGAAGTGCACACAGCCTGACCTGCACCTGAACTGGCAATGGCAGAAGAGAGAGGACTTCAAGGATGAGCTGATGAGTAAAAGAAGACCTGTAAGAAAAGCTGTCTCTCTGGTGCATCCTGACCATCCTCTGGTAAACAGCTTTTCCTTGATGTGCAGAACTCACTAAGCCCAGCACCAGCTTCTCTTCTTACATGGCTCAAGCTGTAAGACACTGGGTTTTGTGGCTGGCTGAGTATATGAGGAGGGCTCAACAGATCAGCTCAGGTCTGTCTACATGGTGGTGGCACCATCAGGTACATTTTTCTGTCCCTTCAGAACAGAGCTTTGCTGAAACCTCTGTAAGAAAAGTGTGATAGCACTTAAAAACTTTCATTGTTGCTGGTTGAAATTTCTCCACAGGCAGATCATAAGATTTTCATGACCTTGTGATTTCTTCTGTGAGTGGTGGTTGTGCAACAGATCCCCTGGTAAGATAAGACACCATGAGGGTTTACACAAAGTAGGAAAGTATACAAGAGATATGACTTGCCACTCTCCTCCTTTAAAGAGATAACAACTACGTTTCAGGCTCAGAAAAAAAATAAAGCAAAAAACCATGAAGACTTTTATTCTCTTTTGCGATTGAATGTGATGCCAGATCTCCAGTTTCCAACTTTTAACGCCTCTCTCTGTGCTAGGAAGATGACCAGTTGAAAGCAGCAATTATTAGCAAACATTTCTTTGCTCCCCAGCAGCTGGGTCTGAGTGCATGGTAAATGGATATATCCATGGTGACCACTTTTATGGCAACAGCTTCCTTCCATGTTCCTTTCCATGCTGCATGATGGCTGTGAGAGCTACCTTTGCATAGCTAACCTCCCAGGTTATTGGTAAAAGAGGAAAAAAAGGAAAGCTGAGCTCACTTCCCAGTATTTTGAATAGGAATTTTGAGTAAACATTTCAGTGTCTGTGTTGGATGGTGTGGCTGGACATACCCCTTTCACCTCCTCATATGTGATTTTGCTGGACAGATGTCATCTCTACTTTCTGCAGACTGCACTCTTAGCGTTTCCCAACCCTCTAGTGCCTGCACACCCAGGCTGTTATTTTGTTCAGTGCAGGCTGTCACAGAGGGAAACACATGCTCAAGCAGAAGCATTACTTTTGTTCTTGTGCTTTTGTCACATTATTTAAAATGTGAACATATCTGCTTGCTTGCTTTTTTGTATGGAAACCACTCCTAACCATTTCCTGAGTAAGAAGTCTGAAGAGACACAGACCTTTGAAACATTTTCTTGGTGTGTGGGCAAAAACTAGCAATAACTTTATTATAAGGTATATGACCAATTCTTGCTGGTATGCAGATTGTGAACTGTTTTGGCTTCTTGCAGTCACAAATGCTTTGT
>WAAG01076304.1:25407-35947 GCA_013390105.1 Tichodroma muraria | reverse complement strand
CAGACAGACACACACACACACACACATATATCTTAGGAAAGAAATATTTTCTTTAATAGCATGGCTTGTATGGACAATAAAACACCCTCTAAATATAGTTAATATTATAAGTTCCCGTAATACATCTTAGGTTTCAGAAATTTAGAACCTGGCTATAAAAAGTGATTTTTGATACCCCGGGAGTATAATTTTTCCTTAAAAAAAGAAGAATATGTGTTGAACTGGCCACTGATTTTCCCTCCAACAGGAAGCCTTTCCATAAATGTTGGATAGAATGATGTGTTTATTAGTTTTACTTCACTACTCTGGTACTTTAATTCACCACTCCCTCTCTTTCTTTTGAGCACAGAGATGTGTTCTAGGATGCGTTGCATCTCCTCTTAAAAATTTCATCAGAAAACAGCAGACTTGGCAATAAAATAGAGGAAAGAGGATGTTTGTGTGGAAATGATTTGGGGTTAGCCTCCTGTTCTAAAATCTTGTGATGGGAAGAATGTGGAGCCCTTTATGAAGTATGCCCTTCATAAATACACTGAAGGCACATTCACATGCTTCAGAGCTGAACGGGATGGCTAAGCTAGGGAAAGCCTGACAGTGTGTGCTGTGATGGTGAGAGCTGCAGCCAGTGCCATGCCCAGAGCAGGAGTGTGGGGCCTGATGCTCAGCTAAAATCTAAATCATTCAGGATGAAGAGATGAGCCAGCAGTGACAGACAATGGTTACTATGCAGCAGGGCCTGGGTGGCCTGTGGTTTAATAGCTCCCTAGCCCACAGTGTGTCCATAAAATCATCTGAAAAGCAATCAGGGGCTGCTTGTCATTGCTGGAATTACTTAATAGCCACCTTGGAGCTGCCTTGGGGCAAGGCAATGAACTGCACTCATAGATGCACATGGGATCCTTTCCCAGGTCTGGTCACAGACACAGGAAGGTTGTACTGCTCCCACAACTTTGTACCTATTTTTTAAATAGGCAGAAGAAGGCTGACTGTAAATTTGGCTTCTGTCATTCTTCATGAGCTGACTGATTAGATCTGAGATTTCTGGGAAACAAAAGGATAATTTTAAAGCACAATGGGGGAGTTCCTGGACTCTGTATGCTTCTGGGCTTTTTCAAGGTGTTTTGCAGAATAAATTGATCTGGACGTATCCTTCAGTCTTCTTACTTGTATGGGCAAGTTGGGAAAAGTTTTACTGGACTCACTCATCTGCTTTTAAGAAGATTACTCTGGGTTAAGGATAACGCAGGAGTTCAGTACTGCTCCCAGGCTGGCAGCCTACTCTTTTGAAAAATTTTTGCTTAAGGCTGTTCAGCTCAGGATGTCTGCCTGTTCCCCTTTAGAGGGATTTGGGGAAATATTCTAAAAAGTGTGTGCCCCTAAAATTCTAACAAATTTATGTTGTGCCCCTTTAAAGATACTTATGGCAGTTTATGCTCTTGGATCTTGAACTTTCATCTGACGCTCTATGACTCAGCATGCAGGAATATGATCACAAAACCATGGAGAAAATTTTTGGATCTGTCCACATTTCTGTGATAAATGTGAGTGGTCAGTTTAAAAAGAGGCTCAGCATTTATCTGTAAAAGGTGAAAGACACCTGTATCACCTATTTCTTAAGAGCTGATGTCTCTAAAGGTGTGGGGTAGATTGTGAAAAACCTCTTGGTGTTACCAGTGATGAGGGGAGAACAGGATAACTTCAGAAGGAAAGTTTAGGAAATGAGTTCTGATCACATGGATCGCAGCAGAAAGCTAAGCAGGCTAATTGTCTGAGCCAGAGTAATTTAGGGAGTTATACAGGGGAAGGTGAAAAGTCAGGAGAGAGAGAATTATCAGGGAAAAGGCACATATTTACAAGTAGATGAAGTTACTACAAGAGAAGGTGTAGGAGATGACCTTTGCTAGCACTCATAACTGAGTGGTGAGGAGCTGGGTTTGCCAAGACAGACATGGATGGATTGGCTAGTTGGGTAGGAGAAAAACTAGGAGGCAGCTTAATCATGAAACCAGTGGGAGAAGGACAGGACATGGTGGACTGGATCATGGAAGATAAGAGCAGAACAGTCTTGAGAAGGGGAAATAAAGAACAATTACTAACTCCACAGGTAAAGTTGGTCTGTTTGAACACAGTGGTGACAGGGCTCCTGCTACTTTGAGGAACATGTGTTCCCTCAAAAGAAGACAGAAGCACACAAACACATTTTTATGCTCTCCCAACAACACCAACACCAGCATAGTGCAGATAATTTGTGATGAATTCAGTGACGCCTCCAGAAATTGTCTTCTGCCAATTAAGTCCACTCATAATTCCACGTAAATGCTTCTGTCACTGGCATGGTAGAAGTGCTGAGACAGGTGGAGATGGGCTCTGTGCAATCAGAGGTAAGATTTGGTATGTTACCTGTACCACAAGCAAATGTCTCAATTGTGTGCTATAGTTCCTGTGGTTGGCCTGCTGCTCTTGGGAATGTTACGAGGGTTTTCAGTGCAAAAGGGAACAAATATGTCCTGACTTGTAGCTGCATAATAAGGCCTCACAGAGTTTTCCAGCCATTATTTTGATGGTGTATTTAGAAAGTCTTTCAAATATGACCTTTCAACTACTGATGCCATCCTGTAACTTTCACAAAAGTGACTGTGTCAACTGCATCACATGGCTGAAGCTAGACTGATTTTCAGCCATGTGATGCTATTTTATCACCCTCGGGACAAAGGTTAAATCCTTCCTTTCTTTTCTCTGTTAGGCACCACTTTCTTTGGTCCTCTTTGATAACTGCTGAAATTCCTGAGGACTACAGAGTTAAGAGATTTTATAATCCACTGTGCGCTTCTCTGATGAAGAACCCTGCTGGTGTGCTTCATGTAACAGAAATACCTTCACACAATGAAGCAATCATTCTTCCCTGTCAAGGTCTGAATGTTTTGATTCTCATCCTGCAGCAGGTTTGGCAGGCAACAAATCCCCCAGTTTGCACAGGGTAGTGGCCAGCATAATCTTTCTGCATTTTAAAACATTCTTTAATGCTAGTCTCTCTGCATTCAAATGGTAACTTTAGCTGACATAGTTTTTTGTAGAATATTTGAATTGCAGCCTATTGAAACTCTACCACACTGAGTTTATGAATATATTTATTGAAGTATAAATTTGTTACTTTCCCCTTTATTTATTATCATATGAGCTTGTTTTTAATACCTGTTCTGTGACTTATTTGGAGGCTGTTGTTTTCTTTTTCTTTAGATGGGGGCATGTGCATTATTGAAAGCTTGAATACAATGTGGGTAGCTTTGAGATAAAAGCTCACAGTTTTTAAATTAACCCAATCAAGCCTGTAGACTGAATGGACAAAAGAAAATAAATGTAGTACCATATTGCATATTATATGGTGGTGTAATTAAATAAATGGACAAGTATTGGATGCACAGCTGGACTAAAGTAAATTTACTGAAGGTGAGGATATTTCCTGCGTTTTTTTTCACTCCAGATTTCAAGACTGCATCTGCAAAAATTCAGTCTCTTTCTAAGTGAAAACCAATGTAAAATTAACCACACTTTGTAACAGAAAAGGTATGAAGTAGGTCAGGTTTAAAATCTGAGTTTTAAATATTCCCTTTTCTGCCAGTTTTGGAAAACAAACAAGAGAAACCAGGAACAAAACCCAACACTAACAGCAACTATCCGAAACTTGGACAGATACTATGTAAAAATCTAATGCTAATAAAAGAATTCTGGCAATCTGACTCACTATCTGCAGCATGCATTAGCCATGCTGGAAGGCCACCCGGGCATGAGGGGTGTGATGCCTGGCTGAGCAGCAGTGTGTCCCCAGTGCTGTGGTGATGCTGCGCTCCTCTGCTGACACTGTTGGAGACTGACTTGAGGGGACCTGTTGAGACCACCAGAGCACAGGGTGGTCTCTGGGCACCAGGCTGGGGCTTGACAAGAGGAAAGGCAGCTGTGCTTCTCCCTGTGCCACCAGTCACCTTGTTCTCCTACCGCTTAAGACCCCCAGTGGCACCCAGCCCATAGCCACTTGCAATGGGGATGGTCCTTCCTGGCCTTGTGCCCAAGCACTGGATAATTGGGTTAGAGTGATAATGAGGCAGGGATTGGGGCAGGGAGGGGAATGTGGGCGAGGATGGACAATGAGGGTTGGCATCAAAGGGGAACTGGGGGCTGGATCTGTCTCAGGATGTGGCTTAATAGCTTCTCCCAATTCACAGCTGCATAACTCGTGCTAGAGTCAGGTTTATAATATCTCAGGCAGGTGATTCACATGAGTGTAAAGGCCACTGGATACAATTACACATTTATTTTTACCTACTAGTAAGGGAATTTCCATTCACTACGACGTGAGCTGGTTGCCCTTGGTCTGTACTGTTTCACTAGTATTTTTCCTGACAATTCATGTCTAAGAAACACAAGACAGAGAGGGACTTAATGTTATGTGAAAGGATTTTCCTAGGGTAACTGTATTCAGTCTTTGCTCAAACTGAACGAATAACTTTGATCTGTCAACTGTGAAAAGTAAACTGGGTGCGACCTTCCGTCATCGGCTAATCGTCTCACTTAATGACATCTGTTAACTTTGTTCTGATATTAGATCATGGTCTTTCTTTGTACTGTCAAGATTTTTCATTCAAGGTCTAATTATTTCACTTATGTGTATACAGATATCTTGGGAGTCAGTTGCACCTAGTACGAAGATCATTTTTTCTATTTTGAATCTCAAAAAGTGATCACAGTGGTCAGATCAACGTGGCCTTTTAATGGATAAAATACACCAGCTTAAAGCTCAGCATTGTTTCTCAGTCCGTCTCTTCCCCTCAGTTTCTTATAGGCACTGTATTTGCTTTTATTCTTAAGTGAGAGAGGAGGAAAAGGGAAAATTGTTTCTGTCCCAGTAAAGTTTGATATTTCAATGCTTGAAAATTTGATTGATTTGACTTGTTGCACACATCTGAACAGCCCCGCAGGAAGGAAGAAGAAAATACTGGTTTTCAGTCTGTCCCTTTCCCTTTCAAAGCTTTTTTTTAACCTTTTAATAGTGACAAAGGCATGGGTAGATGGCATTTTGGGGGATTAATGGCCATTTGGGGTTAATGCCCTAAGGCAGTCTGTCCCTCAGCTCTTTCCAAACAGTGATTAATCTCCAGGGGAATGTGTGTGCCCTGATCGCTACTCCTGATAATGCTCATCCTTATAGTTTAGATCAAAACACGTAGGCTTATTGTAGTAATGGCCATGTTCTCACCTCCCAGGCTTTGTTCAATTCAGTCAACCACAGCTTAAGCCCCTGCTATCTGCTCACATTCAGTTCAACAGGCCTTTTGTCCCTTTGGTCCAATCCTGCAATGTGTCCAGTGTTGCTTGCCAGTGTTTGCGAATGCTTTCTTCTCCTCTAGTAACTCTAGGGAAGTTTCCCCTTAGAATGTTGGGGCAGTCAGTTCCCTTTCTCTGTACTGTGCAATATCACTGGAGGAAGTGGGACCACTGAAAAGTACAAAGGCAAGTAGTGGAAACTGGCATTTGGGGTGGGGGAACAGTGGTAGGTGGCCGGATTGATAGCAGGAGAAGCATTGCACAACCATGAACTCTTGTGCCTGTTTCCTTTTTCTGTCCCCAGCCAACTCGTAGTTTGTTACTATGCTGTACTCTCTTCTTTGCCAAGTTCAGATGAAAGTTAAGTGAATTGCACCATCTGTAGAGGACCAGTGCCTGTCAGTAAGTCAGCCCATACTGACCAAGTGACTAGGTCTAATATTTTTCAGATGCTTTCCCAGGGATAACAAAGGATTACAAGTTGCAGAATACCGCATCAGCTCTTAAAGATAGGCCAGGTGCTGTCACTGTATTAGAGGATTGTTTTCTTGATTATATTTCTTAGTACTTTATCTGGTCTACTTTTCCATTTCTGAAGCAGTGTCTGGTTTAGGGCAAATTTGGGAGGAAACTTCCAATGGGGTCCCTCTGGAAAGCAGATACAAGCAGCCCTTCCCCCAGCCGGTTTGGGAAAAGATTTCCTTGGAGAAAAGTGGGGAAAACCCTGTTTATTTAACAAGCACAGTATTCAAAAGCATAAAAAAAGTATAATATTTAACAACAAAACCTCTCGCTGTTCTGAAGAGATGGCAAATTCAGAAAGTCCTTGTTGTGAGTGTATCCCAGCTTGCTCAGTCTCTCATCAGTCCCTCCTGTGCTGGACAGTGCCACATCCTGGGCCCTGGGCTGGGCCACAGGTGTGAGCTCCCAGCATTCTTCTGGGTGT
Source organism: Tichodroma muraria (assembly GCA_013390105.1). Lineage (NCBI taxonomy): Eukaryota > Metazoa > Chordata > Aves > Passeriformes > Sittidae > Tichodroma > Tichodroma muraria. The sequence continues at coordinate 29,682 of WAAG01076304.1, read as the reverse complement.
TTAGTCCAGAGCAGAACTGATCAGTTCCAGGAAAAAGAAAAGCCACAGTCTGGGGAATTTCTTTGCCTCATCTAGCTAAAAAAAAATACTAACTAATAGCAAAGGAGAGCCCTCTCCTGCTGTCCGTGCTGCAGGGAGCAAGTGCAGTTTCTGAAAACAAACTGCGGCTTCTTCTCCCCCCTTTGCTCTCAGAACCAGTCTAAGGTGCAGAACTTAATATGCAGCATAAACAGAACAGATGATTGGGGATACAAGCATCATGAAGTCACCCTAGGACAAGCAGTTTATTCTACATCACCTCCTCTGGGAGATTATTCTGCAGTCTAGTAGTCTTCACTGGGATCCAGCCTCATTTCAATCAGCATTTCATGCATTTGGAGTGGGAATGTCTAGTTTAATATCTGGCTATAAGTAATACTTACAGGTAAGGAAAAATGCATGGAAGGTATCAAGACTGCTACATGTAAAGGCACTAAATTCTGAGAATCTGGATTAAATGTTTCAGTGCATTCCTGACTCTTTAAAAACATACTACATGCTGAGAAGTAACAGAAGAAAAAATAAAACCTCAGTGGCCATTTTTTCTACTTCTGTCCCATGTTTGAGTCAATGTAATATTTTTATGTGGTATCTAATCTTCTGTGAGCAGCTCCCTGAGCTGTCCTCTGGGTTTTCAGCATGCGTTCTTTCCCCTTTAGGAAAAGGATTGTCTTATAAGCTCTTACAAGTACACGTTGCCACTGTTAGATCTTTACAGTCAGTTAAAGGTGTGTGAATGGATGTAAGTATTTGATTTTAATTTCATAGAATAGGAACATTTTCTCTTAGTTTATAGCTATCAAAAACGCTCTTTTTAGTTTGTTTTTGGTCTTGATAGGACTTTTAAATACAACAGTTACAAAATAAGTGATATTATGTTCCATTTTCACAATGGCTTATTATACATACTTACAACTTTTCACAGCTTCCCAAGTGGCTGTTTTTCTTACTCACTTTTCCAATGATTGTGATGGCCTACCATAGAATTAACAAAGCTTATAATCACTGATCCCTTCTGTGTATATTCCCAAAGCTAGTTTGAAAAGCAGGGAGGCTATTCCTGTTATTCTTAATGAACTCCAGACACTCTTGAAGACAATAAAAGAAAATGCAAAGCCATTAGCAACTTGCTAGAACAGTGGAGTAATAGCCAGTCAGGGCTATTGGGAGCTGTGGGGCTATTTGGAAACAAATTATTATTTCACCAGCAGCAGAGTAAAACAAGCTGCACAGACCTACTCTACTTTTTTTCCCTTAAAATCTTTCTCCTCTCTTTTATATCCCTCTTTCATGCTGACCATATTTGCCAAAAAAAGCCTAGAAATCAAGCATGTGGAGATTTCATTCCACACACATTGGAGTGGGAGAGTTTCATTGTGGCATTAGTAGCTAAGCCTTCTCTCTTATCCCATTTCCAAGTGCACCTTTGCTTGTTCAGTTTATAGAAACATTCACTATTCTTGGAGAAAAATTATCCAGTATTAAGTAAGCATTCTAAATTGGCATGAGTACTGACTTTCCTAGGGAAATACATTTAAAATGGAAGTGTAACTTCCAGCCTTATTTTGGTTTTAAGCATTTTGCCTGTTTAGTACATGTTTATTTTAACCATCTCATGTACTGTGTAATTATCTATGAGTTGGTCCATTGTTCTGTATTTGCCAGCTGAACATTCAGGTTCTGTTTTGTTCTATTCTATTCTTTATTTAAAAAACAAACAAACAAACAACAGAACACCATGAACTTGATCTTGCCCAACCTGAGAAGACACAAGAACTGACATTTAGGGGTCTGCCAAGAACTTTTCCCCAACAGGTCCAGTATCAAAGAGCCAGACAGACTGTGTCTTTGATGCAAGCTACAGGTATTAATAAAGGAGATAAACACTACTGGAAAGATAGATTCCTCATCAGTGACTGAAAGCCACCTCAGGGCTGTTGTTTTTCTTCAAGTGTCCAATTTAAAATTATGAGAACACCACTGAAAATGATGTGGGTGGGAACTGCCTGGTGAAGACAGGACTGTTGTCATTGCTAGATCAGGTCAGACATAGCACTGTCTAGATTAATTCTAAAAAAATTAAATTCCAGCACATTGCCGGGTACCTGTTATCATGCATATCTCTCTTGCAGTGAATAAAATGTCACTGCATTTTTTTAAAGTACACGTCCAGGCCAGTGAGAGTCAAGCTGACCTTTTCTAGCAGGCAGAAACAGCACATAGGCACAGGCTGTAAACATTGGAAAGCAGCCATGTCCACTCCCAGAATATTTGATATGAGGAGGCAGGAATATAAGAGCAGTTATGCTGGACTGGGCCACAGGGCAAATACCCAGCAATAACTGCAGTGGGTGCTTTGGGGAGAGTATAAAAAAGGAGTGACATATTGTGACTGGGGTTAGGCAAGGAATTCAGATGTTTCCCTTTTCTACAAGTCAGGAAGAAAATCATCACCAGTATCACGAACAGAAACACTTAAGACTATCCTGTGCACTGTATGCTCACATGCATGTGGCAAATGAAATCTTATGAAGAAAAGATTCAGAAAAGAAAAAAGGCAAGGAGAGGAATGTTATCATAGATCCCAATATTATTATCAGAAAAAAACCCGAACAAACACAGTCCAACCCTCCAGAGCACTCACTTTTCTTTGCAAAGCCTATACAATGAGTTATTCATCTCTAAGAGATATCCTTTGAGTGAAGTGACTCATCCTGGGTCTTTCAGCTGTGCACACACAGCTGCCACAGGACTCCTTACTTACCTGGTGTATTCTGAAAGTTAGTTTGTAGGAAAAAACAATCTTTGTCACCCAGGAACAGAGACCCTGCCCTGGACATCTGCAATTTAAGGGAAAAAAACCTTGAAGTTCTATTTTAGGTACTGAGCCCAAAAATTAGGCAAGAAAACAGTGCTCCATAGTATAAGGCCTGTAGAGCAGGTATTTGTTTATTCGACACCGTGAATGAGTGGGACAGCTCCACCACAAACTCATTCGTCCATTCTTTGCACAGTACTAGATTTTATACTTTTTTACTTAATGTGCACGTTATACTTTCCTAACCTTCATATTGACATAGTTTCTAATTACATGATTATGTAAGCCCTTGTAGCACTTGCGTGGTTTCTGCGTGAGGTGGTCATCAGCCTCGATGAAGACTCAGAAGTCTTCCTCGGGCTTGGACTTTTCACCTCTGTTTTCTGTGCATGCTCTTTAAGATTGCTCAAGTAGCCAGGGGTTAGCTTTTGCAGTTAGCTTGTTCTGCTAAACTTGCTGATTTCTTAAAAGTGCTTCATTCAAGTACCCCGTTACAAAGTAACTGCTTCCTGCATAGCTGCAGCTTTTTTTTACTTCTTTTGCATAGCTCAAGAATCATCTTGCTGCCCCAGCATCAATACTTCCCTGATAGCAAAGTGGGTAAGACTTGATGCCGGGCAGGGAGAGTGGGACAAAGCACAGTCTTGTCTTGACAGAAAGAGCTGGAAGAGGGAACAGCCATGACGGTCCAAAACTGCTTGGATATCCTGTGAGAGGCGATGACCATATGGAACTCAAAGATGGAGAAGTGGTTAGGAACTCCATGGCGGAGAGGGAAGAACCAGGTCCTTGAAGAAGTTCTCTTTGCAGTAGAATGAGGTAATAATGAACAAACCTTCTGTGAGAAGACACTATGCAGAATAGCAATCGTGAGCACCTTAGGGAAACTCAGAATCTTGATCTATTTTTGCTTCAGAATTCAGGGAATGGCGGCCATGAGAGCTACAACATTGATCATGCAACAAAAGGGGAACCTGGCCTGATAGGTAAGATGAATGGAGTTCTTGTTGTTAAACAATATGCTTATGACAAGGGCAAGGATAGGTTTACTTCAATTCTAAGACATTCCAAACATGCAAATGATGATTTTTGGGATGATGATGCTCACATGGAATAAGTGACTTAAACTTGACTGAGTCTTCTCTTCCAAAAGCTCAATGCATGTGGGCTAATTGCTACACTATCATTCCTGTTGAACCTTTAGAGACCTTTGCTTTCCTGATGGTTCTTTTACTTCTTTTCCTCTTAGTCACCCCATGCTGCTGTCTCTACTTCCTTTAAATTCTTTCTCTTTGTCGTTGCATTTTTCTACAAACACCTTGGAAATTTTGTCTGAGCTATTTTTACTTTCTGCGGAGTTGGCCTGATTTACTGAGTTTATTCATTAAGACTTGCTCTTCTCCCCCATCTTACCCCCT
>WAAG01076304.1:0-25383 GCA_013390105.1 Tichodroma muraria | reverse complement strand
ACCCCCTCTCCCTTGGTGTAATTCTGCCTTTTTCTGATGTTTAATTTTATTGATTCCTGATGTAACCTATGTGGATTGGTTTTGACCACATCTTCTTTTCTATCTTCTGGCTTTTGTCTGTTCTTTCTGTTGAATTCAGTGAGACCATGTGCTTCAAGTAAACAGAATAGGCCAAGTTCTTGTCTGTGTTTTCTGCTTCTAGTGCCTGGTCTCAAGATGCTTATCACTATGAATACTTTAGGTTGCTGGTATCTGAACAGATGCCTTTATTTGCTTCATTTTTAAATGGAGTGGTTAGGACCTTTTAAGATATTCACCAGTGTTAACTAACATTAGAGCAAAAAAACCTCAGTCAACAAACCCATTTTCTTTTAATGAGCTCACTTCATTAAAATACAACTCATAAAATGGCATTGCAAAAAGGCTAGTTCTCAAAATTTGGTTTTATGGTATCAAATGTCACATTACTTTCAAAAGGATGGTCTAGGACAGTTTGCGATTCCTTTAGGTACTCAGCCACCTTTACATTGCTGGATTTGAGAAGAGTGGTAGGTTTTTAGCTTTTTGACTATGTAAGTGTAGAGTCTTTACAGAGATTATCTAAACTACAGGTATGAGCTCAGATGAGAGATTTTAGTGTTCACATTTTCCTTTGATTCCAAAGTAATCTGATGCTGCCCAGGGCCTTAGAGGAGTGTGTTTTTATGCCGTATTTCTGGTACATCCTGGTTGGTAGTTAATTGCTCTGACAGGGATAAGTTGGGCTGTAACTGTCCTCACCCCAGAAGCTGTCTGGGTGTGAGTCAAAGTCCCAGCTCACTTGCTGTCTCTGACTTTTCCTGCAATGGATGATGGGTGTCATTTAACAATTAACAATAAAAAATGATTATGTGGAAATAATATTAAGAAGTAGAAAAGAGGTTCATCACAGTTCTACTGTGCCATCAGGTTGCTTTTCTCTGCCAAATATGTCTTTGTTTGAATGGGGTAAAGCACAGATAGGTAAATAGTGGGCATGGTTTGAGACAGACTTGGTGCAGGCCATTGATTTCCATCTCAGTATCACAATAGTAACCTTGACCTAATGCTTGACTTGCGAAAGTGCCCCATGTAATGAAGCAGAATATGGGCAAATACCTCATGATTGGTCACAGGTGAATTGCAAGAGGACTGATATCCTGTCTAGAGGCAATCTAGCTGAGAGGTTACAGTTTCTTTTATGCTAAGCTGGTGTTGAAAAGTATTCATTATCTCCTGGAAAAAACTGGGGAGTTTTGCTGCGCTCTGAGAGGGTGATGCAACCCTTGAGGAGGTGATCCTTATCCTTTCATGCCACCTAGTTGGTTCATAAACTAAGTACTTTGTCTGCAGATGTCTGTCAGGTAAAGGCTTCCCCGCTGAGGGGGAGTTATCAACTAGCAGAGAAATCATGGAGGTACCTCCAGCCTCGTACAGGCAGGACACACGATGGAGCCTGCCTGGCCATCCCAGCCCTCCTAGGCTGCCATGACTTTTCTCTGCAACAGTCATTTGAAAACTTGTGCACTGGAAGGCATCTCCAAGAGTGCCAGGCATGTACGTCGAGGTGAGACGAGGTGTGATGATTAACACCCTGGAAAAAAATGACACAAAGGTGAGGAGGCTTAGTGCTCCTCTGGGTACCATCACAACCACTTCAAGTGGATGAATTATCTTGGCATAACCTGCAGCTCCTGGGGACTTCATACTGCCTGGAATGCCTTATGCTGTTCCCACTAGGGGCATGCATTCAAGCAGCACATAAACACAAAGTCTCACCCCAAGAAATCCCTCTTTCTCCTTGGGGAGAAATTCCTCTTTCTCCTTTCTCCACCCCCAATCCCCCCCTGCTATGCAGCATGCAGAGATCCCTGCAAGCAGAGGCTGCGCACCAAGTCCAGGCAATAAGTGATTTGGTTGAAGATACAATATTTACAGGTTCTCAGTAGGCTCATTGTAAAAATCTGTGAATTAATTAATGTTTAATAAGACAGCACAGTATCTTCAAGAATTTCTTGTAGCATTCTCCTAGTGATTGGGTTAATATTTCTCTTTGCAGCAGTCATCTCCATATATCTTCTGTAATGTGGTGGAATTAGTGCCTTGGAGAATTTTTTTTGAGTTCTAGTTGCCAGACAGCTATAGACCAATTAATCTAGAAGTATGCACATTTGGGGATAATATTCTCTGGTGACTCAGCAATGTAACAGATGGCAAAATATTTCATATTTATTTCCATTCCATTTCTATATTGGAAATGAACCCAGACATTTTATTTTTTTTGACAGTCAGACAACATCTGTTGAGAACGCTGTCAGCTGAATTACAACCTCGCTGGCAGGTAGTTGGGTAGACACCATGAATTACTTTCAGCTATTCTATATGTGGTTAAATCTCTTTCTCTACTACATTATTTTCATTATAACTGCTGGATTTATGGGTGTTGACTAGCTTTACATTGTATCTCTGAGAGTTTAAGTTTAGTCATATAAAGATTTGATGCATTAAGATGCTGAGCATTAAGCTGTGATATCAATGGATTTATTTGTACTCATTCCTTAGCCAAGACCTATTAAAGGAAGAGATACTTTGGAGAGAACAGGCCAGGGGCTTGGAGGAGATGCACTTCACTGCCATGGAAGGAACTCAAATGTGGGAGTGACTTGGAGGATTTAGTCCCAGGAGCTGGTGTGATCCAGACATATCACAGTCTGAGATATCTGAGCTGAGCGAGAGGCTGCCAAGGGCTCTCTCTCCTGGTGAAAGAAGCATACTAGACTTCTGGCAGTTCCTAAACAAAATTTTTCCTGGGGAAGCAGGTGTGGAAGTTGAGGCCTTCCATGGTGAGAGGATGAGGAGCTGGAGCACTGGAAGAAGCCTGATCTGAGGGAAGGGATTTGATATTTTTGTGCAAAGATCAAAACTCCCTGAGCAGCAGAATTAGCAGTTTAATCTAGGCTTGTTTTCCTGTGTCTTGTATGCCTTATCTCAGTGCAGTAAACTCTATTCCTGCCCTCCTGAGCACTACCTATACTGCCAGTCTACTTCTGCAACAGCACAGTCAATTCTGCCTCTGGTCTATTCCCCCTCCACAGTACTCTAAGCTCTCTTATGTTTTTTCTGCTGTTGAGCAAGACACTGTGTGTGATGATCAGAGACACATACATATTAATTTTCTAGAGAACATATGGCTGTGGACTGGACAGCTGCTGCCAAACAGATTAAACAACAGCTGAGTTCTTCTCCCGTTTCCATCAGACATTTCAGATTTTCAGCAAATATATGTCAGTGTCCTCTAAGATGTCTACTGTCTGCCAAATACAATTAGGGTGAACTGATGGACGGATAGGACAGACAGGGTAAGCACAGTTGTGGAAAACTAGGTTAAGAATCACAGTAAACAAGTGAGTAATGAGGGAAATATTTTGCAAAACATTAGTTTATTCCTTGGGTTCTGTGCTAACTTTTAAATGACTTTATTCAGCTTCTTCTTTGGGGTGGGAATTCGATGTTCTTCTCTGTTTATTTGATACTTTAAATAATTTGCTTACAGCATACACATGAAGTCAGACCACTTACATCCACTCAATCATATGCATATATGTGTGTATTTATACACATGTGTACAAAGGTCTCCAAACCCAAGGGTGATCACTGCTGTTAGTTATTAAAAAATTGCAGTTTTAAAAAAGTTTAGTTTCTAAACAAGATTGCTCTGTCAAACTGGATAAAAGTAGGGTGGACAAGTAGATAAAGTGGAAGACACAGGCTTAAGTGACAGGTTTAAGTAAAGAAATACACAAATGCCCTAGTGCCTGTCTATAGGTGCTGGTCTGGATACCTGGCAAGTGGCAGACTGTACGTGACAAGGGCATGACAAGTTGTTGAGCCTGAGGGGAGGCTTGGTGGGTGCCCCAGTCTGTTCATGTACTGTGGGACAAGCAGAAGATAGCATGGAGTACTACATGGTGGTTTCTTCTGTGGAGTGAAGCTAAGCAACTTGCATTTACCAGGAGCTGAGCCCTCTATTAGAGATGACTTGTAGGTCAGAGACTCTGGATGTCCTGCCTTGTGCTCTACCTGTGAGCTCTTGCCAAAGCTTGGAGGAACTTTATGTTCTGCATTGCTCACTTGTGTGAAAATAAAAATCCAAGCAACTATTCTTTCTCTAAGTTTCTCAGTAGAACTGAAGTTTGCTGCACAGTCATTGTCCCTGCATAAAGGACCAAAGACCTCTGTATGTATTCAAGGTCTCCATCATAAAATGGTTCTTGTTATTTTACAGTCGCTCCAGTGTTTTAAATTAGCCCACACATTTCAAGAAACCACAGAAATTACCAATTTTACTCAGAAAAATTGAATGTCTGTTTGGTCCCTCTCCTTGTCAAAGATGGGATTTCAGTTACTAAACAGAAGGTTGTTGAATTCCAGGTGGAAACTGCAAATAAATACTTAAACATGTGCAATACGGCACTGCCACGAAGTAGCCAACTAAACTCTAGATTTAAGGCTTCTTAAAATGTGCTAAAATGTTTTCCTGGAAGCTGTTCTTTCATTCCCTCTCTCACTTTTTTTTTTTTTCCCCCCATATCAGGGGATGGCTTGAGTTTTATTATTGTCTTATGCATCACATTGCAGTATGATGCCACAATCTGACCTGGCCTTTAATGAATCTTTTTTGAACTTCGTTGATTAGCAAGGTGTTATTTGTGTGGAATGCATTTCAGAAACAAGGGGGAATTTTTTGTTTTAGATGTTATTCTAATTGAGCCATGTTCTTCACAGATACTTCTTTTTGCTGTTGTTTTATTAGGTTATGAGGGTTTTAAGACAAAAGATGGTGCTCCTCTTAACCAAATAACACAACACTGTTTAAATTTTGCCAAACAAGGAAGCTCAGTGAAGTTCAGAAGTCTTCATGGCCACTGACCACCTGCTAATGTGGTCTATGGGTGAATCACTTGCTGATCCAAAATCACCGGAGGCAAAATTTTCCTTTAATGCTAACCCACATATCTTAGGATGCAGAACCACATCTTGTCTTTAATAAATTCTCAATGTCTTGTCCAAAACCTTTGGGGTGCAGTGAACTACCCCCAAGACAATAAAAGTGCAAAAAATAATCTTCATGACAGCTTTGTCAACCCCATTATGGTGGGCATTAAATCCCAGACTTGGTACAGGCACTGTGAGGTGGCTGCTAGATGGATTCTTCCATATACACTGTGTCTACAGGTGAAATATTTTAATAAGAATATTACATTTCCTATCTCTAATAAAAAAATAGAAAATAAAATAAAATAATTTAATATAAAAAGCCAGTTAAAAGAGTGTTCCACCTCCTCTGGAAACAGTGAGGGGAAAACTCTCAGAAGCAGGAGTATTTGGTAGCTGGAAAGAATGGGGATGCCATTAATGAGACAACCCTACAAGGCTGAAGAAGAAAAACATGCATGAAAAAGCTGCAGAGCATGAAATCCAAACTCCATCAGTCATTTAGCCTGTTGAAATCAATGTCTTGTCTTCCACAGGAAATCAATAGAGCTGGAGGACTTAGCACTACCTAGATAGTGTCAACAAAAGTAGCAATGAAAAACAGTGTGGATCAAGGGGTGACACATATAGACCTTACAGCTAGGGTTTAGTGTGTTGCTGCAGACAAGTATGTCCTTTTAATTGCCCTTCTCACATCCCTTCGATAAAAACAATGCAGAGGAGTAATCTCAAGAGGAACATAGTTCTCTCTAAATGTGAAAGATATCAAGCAAACATTCTTCTGTCCATAGAGACTGTAAAAGCTCTTCTCACTGTAAAGTTTGCGTGCCATCTCCTGTTTCTGTACTTATATGAAGACAGCAAAGGCTAACAGAAGTTTTGGAATCACATGGGAAAGAGCTTCTTTTGTCTGTGGATCTTTCAGACCATGGAAAGCCTTCTGGGCCAGGAAGAATGTGAAATATTCCCTTGGTTGGGCTTGACCTTCCTTATGCCTTTCCCAGACCACTTGTTGACAGCAATTTTGTCATATCAGAACATGACTCGAATACAGTGATTTTAGCAGAATGTAACCAAAATAAAAACACTGTGACGGTGATGTGTCTGTGCTCTGTCAATAGTTATCCTATTATTTTTTCCTATTATCCTATTATTTATTCCGGGTTATTTTTCTTTCTTATCTTTCCTATATTGCTATGGAGAGAGATAAGTTCAGTCTGTGAGAGAGGGTACTTCACACAGGTTGGGTGTGAGGCAATGCAAAGCAAAGGCTCGATGAAGTCTGTAGCAAAGAACAGCAGGCATCACTGATGTGGGATTTCTCAGATATGAAGCCAAAATGTAAACAGAAACCAGTTTCACTTACATTCTTCCAAAAGCACTTAAATACAGAAGTGTAATTTAAATAAATTGTGTGTAGTGTAAATTAATAATGTTGTGATTTGGAGGAGCAAAATCCCAGTAAGAAGAGTGGCTGAGGACAGGTGAGGTGGGAGCTGATGAAACTCTGAGAAAGTTAAAGGAGTTTCTGTTGTCTTGTTGCTGTCAGCCTGGGGAATAGGTTATCAACGTGACATTTCTCATCTGTACTTCAGGTTTGTTAATTTGTTTTTCTGTTATATTTATTCTTACAACAAATTGATGCATCCTGTTCAGTGGGACAGTCTGGAGTTTCACCTGTCGCTGCCTGACCAGATCAAATTGCCACTGACCTGTCTCATACTCCTGTAAGGAATTACAGCAGTACAAAGCAGATGCAAAGCTCTGAATCTCCACATCTTCCTGCATGACAGTGAGGTGAAGTCAAGGTGCAAAAGCAAAATGTCCTCCATAGACTTCAGCTGACTTTGCAGTTAGGTTGGAAAAAGAAATAGGATATGTGCAGCCTGATGACGGCATGGAAATAACCCTGACCTTGTCAACTCTTGTACCTGAGCCAGCCTGTTTGCATGTGAACTGTCCTTTAGAAATTGCTGATATCTTTTATTTGTTCAGAGAAAATATGTGTTTGAAGGACTGAACCAAAATGGCAACTTCAGGTGTTAGTCATGCAGTCAGTCAACTCCCCTCAAAAATTTAAGAGACAAAGCTGTGGTTCTGCCTTCTTGTTTCATCTGCAAGAGCAGGGCAGGCATGTGAACAGGCAGTAGCTCTTCCAGAAGATCCTCTGAAAGCTGTCAGATGCTGGCTGTTCTCCCATGGGACTGGTAACAGCACCGTGCTCGACACACAGTGTGGCTGGTGTGAGTCTGTGAGAGCCACGGTCTGCAGGGGCCGTGGTCTCTGAGGTGCCACAATTGCCTCCAGTGTGATGATACTTCTGTAACACAGGCAGACAGAACTGAAGTGTGGGGACACAAATGTCTGAGCTGACAACCTATGCAAGTTGAGCTCCTTGCATTTTAAATTGCGCAGAAATCACTTTGTTGTCTGCTTCAATTTTCAGACATACCTATAGAAGTGGTTTTAATACTTCACATATTGAACAATCACCATATGTCCTTCAAAGTCCTGTGAGTCCTTTGAAGAACTTCAAAGTTTCTGTGCCTGAGCTACTATTTCTGGGCTATTTGGGATTAAGTCAGCTGTGCACATGTTTAGAAGTCAGTATGTGCAGATTAGAATGAGAAATACATGAAATGTGCAGGTGTTTAGAATTTCCATTTCATTTCCACCTTAAGTGTTCAGGTATTTTTTAATTATAATTATTTCATCATTATTTCATCTCAGTTATTGCATCTAACAACAGAGAATCAGACTGCAGACAGACTTAGAAGTTTTTTTAAAGACTGTGTTTGCCTTTTTTTTTTCTTTCACTATGGCTTGAGATATCCTTCTGTTAGAATGTGGTGTAAGATTCCCTTTATGACATCCTGGTGCATTGTTGTGAAAGGAATTATCATGTTGCAAATTCAATAACCTCCCTTCAGGATCAGTTAGCAAGAAATCATAGGTCATAAAAGAACAAAACCTTGTTAAACTTAATATCCTCAGTAACAAAGCAGGAAGGGCAAGAGGAGTTCTAAAAATTTTAGAGGGTTTGGTTTTAATCAGCTTTGAAAATTTTGATCTAATTTGAAACGTGAGTTTCAGATTTTTATCCTGCTTTCTGTAACACAGAAAGTTTTTTCATAAGGTGAAAATCCACTGTGTGCCAAGACTCAGCTTAGAGAATGTTTTTACGGCTATCTAATAAACTTTGAAAATACGGGTTTATAATGGAAATGCTGACTGGCTTCTCATTCTAACAAGATTGGTGGATGCTGCTGTAATGTACTGTGTAATTTATAGGAGTCACCTGTTAAGCCATCTGGGACAGAAAGTTTCCCAACTTCTAAAACGTTGGTAACTGGGTTAGCCTTATAAACTTCATTTTACAATGATACAAATGCATCTATGCAAGCCCATCGTATTCTTGGCCTGTCATTTCATATTTAGAAAAAAAATAATCAAAAAGAGCTTTTTTAATTACCCCAGTATGAGTAGTAGTGGAGGTTAGAAGGGTGATGCTGGTGCTTTGATTTATTGTTTATAGGTGTCATATGGATTGAGTCCTGGGGTGAAATAAAAGTTTCTGCTGTTACTCCTCAGATAAGGAAAGTGTTGGGGTTTTTTAAAAGGGACTTGGGGCTTTTAAAAATTGGCTACACTATATTAGTCCATTGGGCCTTTCACAGACTGGAGGAATGAACAGAAAGAGAGATTAATGGAGAAAGAAAGATGATGAAGGATGGGGGATCATTAATGGGGGATCATTAACAGGCATCAGCCAGAAAAGCCCAGTCTGTGAGTTTATGGGAATAGCAATGTCTCTTGCAGTAGTAAACACTTAAATTTTCCATGGAAGCTAGTGATCCATGAGAAGCAACTTTATTTTGTCACTGGTTTATTTTTTTTCTCCAGCTGTTTTTTACTTATCTATAATCATTTTAATGTGTTCTTTATTCTTTATTATGTGTTATTTATATAATTTCATAGTACTTGGAGTAAAAGGTGCTTGTTGGAAGGACTTTCAACTCAGCATTGGAGACTCTTCATGTAATTTAAGAGAATTGCTGTTACTTTGTTAAAAGAAACATTCATTTTTGCAGATGATGCGATGAAGCTAAAGCACTGAACTTCAGGTGATCATTATAGACATTTTGATTGGGAATTAGAGCAATATTAGCCTTTCCCCCACATTGCAATTGTAGTACTTAACATTTTGCACTCCTGTTGAAGTGTCTATGAACGTAACTTGGAATTTTCACCCCAGCTGTTGCAAGGTGTTGCTCAATACTCCTAAACAGATGCTAACATCCAGTGAGCATCCAGCTAGCAGTAGTCTTCAGACAGCCTGACAGACAAACTCTGGCCTTGTAGGAGAGCCAGATGTTTCTGGGCAGCCTGTTGGAGACTGTGGAGCTGACTCCTATGGGAATAATGAGCATCCCAAGCCTCAGTGCTTTCCACACCATATGTAAGAGGCATGTCGCCCAGCTTTGTCCTCCCTGAATACATGTAGGGCAGATGAAACTTTTATGAAAAATAAATCTGAATGAGAATCCCAGCAAAAGGAAAACCCCGCAGTCCAAAGGCAGTTCTCCACCCTCAGGAAGCAGGTGAAGAACTGACTGAAGCATCCAAACCAGATAGCAATCCTATTGCTTAATGTGCTACTGGCAACTTCTCAAGAATTATGGTGATGGGGTGCAATGAGATTATACACATATTGGCACGGACTCATATTCCCTGGTGCCTTCTCTTTATTTTATTTTTTAGGTTTTTATGTATCTTTCAGAACTCTAGATGCTATATCATGGTACTTGAAGCTTTAGTTTGTCTGCTGCTTGGAAATATGTGAGGATTTGGGAGTCATAATGGACACACAGCTGAGGATTAGCTTTCAGTTCAATGCAATGCTTCCTAAAAGGAAGGTGGTGCATATCAAGCCAGTATAGGGAGATAATCTCCCCTCCCTTCTTATTATTTATAGGGCTAAAAAACTGCAGTCTTGGACTGGAATACAAGAGTGGAAAGATGGGCCATTAACACATGAAGATGTAAAAAACATGACCTAAATGCTTCTCTGACTATTTACTAAGATCTTTCATTCAGTGGAAATGCATAGCAGTTAAGGATTCTAACCTCAATAACAAAGGCAGAACAAACCCCTGGATACAGTTTAGCACCAAACAGATACAGCAGAGAAATGAGACAAATATTTAAGTGATGGTAGCAAAATGGCTGAGCTATCAGGGGAAAAACTGAGTTTTACATCTCCTGAAAACTTCATACCAAGACTTGTTGGAGAATAATATAAGCCAAAAAAATTCTGGGGCTTGGTAAAAAAGCAGGTGAATGGAATTATTTGGTCAGTGTTGTACTTTCGGTCCTTAGGAGTAGAGGTAGAAAAGAAGGTGAGTTTAAAGGGAGCTAACAGCCTGGGCAGACTTAAAAGAAGACAGAGCACAGACAGCAATTGATGTTAATCATAACTATTTTTTTTCTATTTTTAGCTCTGTCTTTTCTGTGACTGCTTTCAAGGATGGCAAGAGACCACGTACCATTACGTAACCATTTGAGTGAAAAGAATTTTCCTCAAAAGTACTTGGGACACTAAGCAGATGGCAGCAACTTAATCCAATCCAAAGAAGGAATAAGTGAAATCACTCAGTCAGTTACATTCACTGGGGAAACTCTCTGATTCTCTCAGATCTAATGGAAAAAGAAAATGAAACATTACTGAAACTGCCACGTATATGTATTTTATTACAGCAGATCAATCAGTTGTCTTTTGTTTTATTATTGAAAAAAATGCTTTTTTTTCTTTTTATTACTTTTTAAATCTTTCTTAAGTGTCTTATCATAGTTCATATTAACTGAACTGATACTGATGCAGAAATACTGTAGTTTGTAGCTGTGTGAGATCAGATGAATTGCAAACTCTGTCTACTTGCTTTGCTGTTGTGTTTTTACATGGGAGTCAGCAGAAACCATGGTTGAGCACTTGCATCTGCCCACAAAGCCAGACTAGAAAATGAACTTCACCAAACTTTCTCAACATAACATCATGGAAAACAGTTGGAAGGAGGAAAGCAGTGGGGCAGAGCTAATTCAGTCCATAACTAGGTAAAAATCAGGTGCTTCATGCTCTTATGGCAAGGTTTGGACCTGCAGCAAGTCTGTGATAGTAGGTGATCACCTTTGAAAATGCATCTTTCCCTTTCCTTCCTTCTAAAGTGTGACCTCTCACAAACCTACTGTCTCAGGAGATGCATTTTTCGTCTCTAGCCAAAGAGGCTTCTACAATACCTCTAAGTTTTAAATGCACCCAAAATGCCAACCTCTAAGCTCCTAGGGAAATTACAGACAAATAAGTGTTTGCTGAGCTGTATAACACACATCCTCATTACTGTTTGCAGTGACACATGTTCCTGCTGATGAGATATCTGGATGCAAAGCAGAACACGCAGGAAGAATATGGTTACTGCTAACAGTTTGCTCTGTGAAACTAATTTCCCTTTAAAATTAATACTGTTTAAATTTAAACCTTTCAGTTAATAGTAAGGCACAATTTTAAATTCAGTTAACTTTCCAGGGCACAAGTAGTTACTGTCAGTGTGCAGGTATGGCAGGGCAGAGTGTCCCAGCCAGGGCCCATCGTGCCACTCCAGTCAGGAGCAGGGCAGCTGGGGACAGCCCCAGGCATTGGGACAAGGAACATGTGAGCAGATCCCAGTAGAAGTTATTATGACACTCAGGGTCCTGGAATTTATTGCACATTCACAAAGGGTTTCTGTGCATGGATTCGTGCCTGTGTGTAGAGGTGCTCTGGCCACATTGCACCTACCCTTCATCCTGATGCGCAGCTCCATCACCTCCTCCTCTGCTTGCCACCCACCCAGCTTCATCCCTGCCAGAAGCACAGGCCCCTGCAGGTCACCAACCCATACCAACCTGTTTAAAAAATGGGTTTAAGCAAAATAATTCTTGAAATGAATCCCTGATTTGGAATAATTTGAACTTGGACTTGTCTTTCAAATCTCAGTCCTCCAGCTCCTGAATGTATCAGTTTCCAAACCCTGCTGCCAGGTTTTCCTTCTTTTCTGTGTATCTGGTAACAAAATGAGATGAAAAAATATTTTTTGTGGAAGAAATTGGAAAATGCAAGACACTGGCTACTATTTTCAGCTTTGGATGAGCAGAAAATAGAGGATTGAATTTTGCCTGCAAATAAATTGGGAAATAATAATGTAGATGGAATCAACCTTCTCTCTGAGCCCCTAAACTTGGGAGAATTAGAAACACAGTTGTGTTTGTAGCCTTATTCTAATAATATAGTGTACAAACTGAGCACATGTAAGCAGAAAGCAGAGAATTTTATCTTGAAAGTTTCACACTACCACAGAAAAAACAAACTCTAAAATTAAGCAGAATATCACTTTAAGAATGTTTCACTTAGAGCTTAGAGTTCTTTTTATTTTGTAAATTAATTAAAAGTGAAGAAGGTACATCTAGTTATTACTATTATTTTACTAAAAAATTACTATGAAATTACTAAAAAGTTTTTGCAAAAAATGTGCTTTTCACAGTGCAGTACTTTTATTCCTGTTCCTCACTGAGGAGAACTAGGACTTATTTATTGTGCTGGATAAAAATATTGAACTAATAGTAGGCAATTTTGTATGACTTCATGTTATCATAAATTAATTCATTTTCAAATCAGATTCAATCAAACCTCAATTTATAATAATAAAATCCAGATTTGCATGCCACTAGAGGTATGTTCTACCAAAAATAACAGACTTCAGGAGGTAATTAAAGTATATTCTGTGTACAATATATGATTTTTAAATTTCCCTTCTGTACCATATAAGCAATGGCCAGAGAAGGTGTGGGGTTTAGGTGGAACTGGTTGAATAATATTAAAAAAAAAAAAGAAAAGAAAAAAGAAAGACTACATTGTAGGTTTTGGCTCAATCTCGCGGTAAGACTGTTGTGTAAACTACACTGCATCTCAGGAGCCATCCTCGGAATATGGCACTCAAACTATCTCGGAAAAGTGTGACCTACAGTACTTCTGTGCTGCACAGCTGGTTGTTCATCGCCTGCTGTGACCTCTCTCACATGTGCCAGAGCACACGTGCATGCTGGGGTGCTGTACCTGGCCTGCAAATGTGTTTGCAGGGACACATTCTGTGGTCTTTGGTGCTAAAACACTTCTAACCACTTCCCAGCCTAGAAAATGGTGTGTTCTTGCCTTGCTGTGCCATGGTTTCCACTTCCTGTTGGCATCTTGGGCACAGTCAGCCATCTGTACCTTTAAATCCACTTTTACTGTTGTTTGCCTTTGGGAAACAGGGTATGCCTCACATTTTATTCCCCCTAGAAACTTGGGGAGAGGCCACGGTGGTTTGGCCTTGGAGATGCCAAGAGATGTCCAGTGGCCAATAGGTAGGCAGGGCCAGGTGGGGATCAGAGGGATGGGAATGGGCTGCATCCCAGCAGCAAGAGGAGGGGTGGAACTGCCTGTGAGAAGGCTGCCTTTGCATGGTTTCTTCATTTCCGCTCCATTTACCCTTGGTACTTGATATAACTAGAAGGTGTTTAATTCCCTGCTAAAATACATGTCTAATGTCAGTGAGACAATTTCCATCTGAGGATGGTCTCCTCCTGCCATTCCAAGCCCAGAGAAGCAGCTGGGACCAAGCAACTAGCTCACTGACTTAAAGTCAAAGGAGGTGGAGTCCCAGTTGCTGAAACTAGTGCAGAGCCTCAGGCAGGGCAGCATGCCCAGGTATAGAAGTATCCTTGCAGTTAAAAACCTGTGGTTCTCCAGTTTTCATCTTTTGGCTTACATGCATTAGGTTGTTGCCAAATAAAAGTCTTCAGAATTTTTCTTCTGGATGGGATCTGCAGTGCTACCAAGTCTGAACTTCTTGAGTGTCCTCATCCTCCAAGTGCTCTCAAGGACTTCCTGAGGGACTTCCTGCAATGCCCGTGGGATGGCCCAGGGCAGCCCAACCCATCCTTGATCCCCTTCTGATCACTGAGGCAAAAGGAGCTGCTGCCTTGAGACGTACCTGCATAGAGCCAGCCCAAGCCCAGAAGCATCCAGATGTCCTCTGAAAGCTCAAGATAACCTTGTAAGATAATCTTCTGCCATTTCTTCATTAAAGTAGGTTTGTCTTCAGATGTTTCAGCCAATGTGCAAATTGCCAGTTAATTATGTCCTAGAGATAAGAAAATGCTTCCAGCAACTGGGCTTTCATGTCAGTCTACATGCCATCAACATATTACCACAATAAAAAATGAATTTCAGTAAGTGCTTTTCTCTAATTTGGAAGTGTTTATCAAACATTTCAGCATTTTCTGTGGTTCTTTTTGACTTTTTTTTAATTAACAAAAAAGAATCCACAGGACAAGACGTAGAATTTCCTGTTAAGAAAATTGGAATAAAATATTTCTTTTCAGGCCTCATTAATCACTAGTTTCATTGCATCTGGGGATCTGTGGTTTCATCCTCCCCGGCAGTCCACACTCTCTAACCCACTGTATCTTCTGTAGAGCACAGAGGTCAGACTGTCTTGGCAGTGTTATTCTGCACTCTACTATTACCAGAAATGCTGCTTGCTGATTTTCTGTTGACACTTTGAATTTGCCCTGTCAATTTTCTTTGTAATGAGCACTTTAGCAAATTAAATGCTCATTGCAAGCAACTTACTTCTTTTCCATTTGTTGCTTTCCCCACCCTTCCTAATCAGTCTGTTGTTTTTCACAGTTGAATAAGTATAAATAATTAGCACATCAAAAAAATCATACCTCTCCTGTTGAAAATTATTGAGACTGAAAAAGAAGCTGCATCAAACAAATTGGTTTCTGCAATTGTTTCCTCAGTTCTACTCTGTGAAACTTTCTAACAGACTTGGGAAATACAGATAAGGCTAGTCACAGCTTTTTTGGAAAAAGAAACATCTCCCCGACCCCCTCAGATTTTTCCCTGAGGGTCTATTTATTTAGTGCTGAGCTTTGCCAGACCACTTGATACTTCTATTCTAACACACAAAGGCAGTTACAGTATATAAATGATTCAGAGATACATTTTGAAGTAATTAAATGCAGAGCAGTGATGCAGAAAATTAGTCAAAATTAGTGTAAAATTATGATAACTACCATGCAGAGTATTGAGTGCAGTGGAAGCTGCAATGGTAGTGGAAAAAAAGGGGAAGGATTATGGTTTAATTCACAGTCCTGGAAGTCAAAAGACCAATGTTCAGTCCTAGTGCAACTGTGAGCAACCCACCTTACTTCTGTTCCTCATCTTGCAAAGGGGGCATAATCACTCTCTGCTACAAAGAAGAAAATTTACCAACTTTTATAAAGTGCTTCTAGATGCTGTCATGTAAAATGCACTGACATCAGGGTCAGCAGGATTTTCCTTTCTAGAAATCTTTGGGAAAAAAAGAAACTATTTATGTAGCTTATTTACTTTGGAAAGCAATCTTGGAGATGTTTTCAATGGTAAAGTTAGATGCTCCTTAGCTTTTGGCAGAACTTCATCATCCTTGACTCTGTCCACATCCTGAGCAAATCTGTTTATTCTGTGTTTCATATGAAGAAGTGTTGCTCCTTCCTCCTCTCCATATCCCTTCCTGTGCTCAGGGTGTAATGCTGACCAGGATGGAGGACAAAAGCTTTGGTTGTGAACCAGGGCATACGGCCCAGCCTTGGCTGAAGGTGCTGGTGGAGCCGGACCTGTGAGACAATATCCTCTGAATTATCCTCTTGGATGTGTCCCATCACCTGCCCGCTGCCTCACTACATCTTCTGCCTGGAACATGCCTTGGTGAAGTGGATGGGGCTGGGAGGGCTCCTTGCAGGGGTGCAGCAGAGAAAAGGGATTGAAACTGTTTTGTGTCAAAGCTGGTTCTGGTGTGCATGAGGGCATGCATCCAGTGCAGGCATGAAGTGCATCCACTGCAGGCTCAGGGCCAGGATTCTGAATACAGTCAGGAGTCCCCTCTGGTCTGGTCTTCAGAAGAGCCCGAGGAGGGCAGTACTGGATATCCATATATACAGATCTCCACTATCTCTGAACCTTTTCTTTCTGTGAAACACAACCACACTCTATCTACTATGACCAGGTTACTCTGTTGTTGAAGCCATTGCCTGCAAGGCTGGGCACCTCTGCTTCCCTGGGCTTTTCCTGTTCTCTGCTATGTCTTACCTGGTAAATTATCTGTGAGCTCCTTGGAGGAAGGAATGCAGTTTAATTCTCTGTCTGTGCAAGTCCTCCTGCATTGAGGTTCTGGCCCTTGCTGGTTTTTAGATCATTATTTTAATGTGGGTAAAAATTACATTTCACACTTCCTGTTTGTTTCCATCAAAGCTGTTGAGCCCTCAGATTACTCCAAGAGGTTTTATGCACGTGTAATTCCTAGAGCAGGAGGCTCTGAATGATACAAGATTTAGAGACAATCTGTTTATGCCTGATGGAAAAGATAGGCTAGATCGTATTTCATTTGCATGTTATTACCAAGTATAAATATTTCAATAATTTTGATTAGCATTTTTTTTTAAGTTCATGAATAAAGAAACCAAATTTGTGAGTGTTAGCAACAAAATGGTTATGTTGGATGTGTCCTAGGTGAAAGGCAAATTCTAGTCTTGTATGTTCAGGTCATGCTCTGGATGCAGCAGAGAGGACAGCAAACCAGTCTGATAATAAAGCCAATGCTGTAGATGATATTCCAACAAAATTTTGGGGAATCTTTGTTTCTTCCAGACCTAAGAAGCAGATTCTTCTAAGGTGTGGTAGGTGCCAGCAACAACAGAAACAATCTGAAAGCCTGGTTTGGCTGCAGGAGTTGCAGAGGAGTCAGGTTAGGTGTTTGCTGCAGCACCTTCAAGGTATATCAGCCACTGGAGCAAGAGGCCCATTGGAAAAGCAGGGAAAAGCAGGAAAAGCTGTGGTGGGAAGGAAAAGGTATTGGTGATAAGTCATCTGCTAAGGACCAATTTTTGTATGATCAAGGCCTAACTAAGCTGATTCCTACTTGGAATTTTGAACAAGTTATTTGAAAGAAAGTGGAGGTGAATTGATGGAGGAATCTTTATCGAGATGGGGGTCGCCTTGATTTTTCCTTTTACCATCAGTAATGTTTTCTGTTCCAGTCCAATGAGGAGTGTTTGGGAAGTGTATAACCAGTTCTACTGGTTACCAGTATAACTGGTAACCAGGAACCAGTTTTGTTTTGTTCCCTGGAGCAAAAGTATCACTTAGTCATGTAGTTGCTGTTGTGGGGGACCGTGACCTTGCCAAGGCCACCTGGCTGTGGGGATGTTTTGGACATCTGTGCCCAATGAGTCCCTCCTCTTCCACAGAGCCCTCCATGTGCAGGGCCTAATGGACAGCTCCACACTGGCACCCACGGCACTGCTCAGGCACCAAAGGAATAGCAGAGGGAGAGGGAGGGCAGGCAAGGAAGCAAAGAAAGAGCCAGTGAAAGTGAAATGCAATGGGCCAGAAGGACAATGATGATGGGAGCAAAGACTGTCAGTGATCAGAAAGATGCAGAGTTATAATAAATCATTTAAATATCATTATTTAAATATCATGAAGCTCTTCTGACAAAAATGGGAAGAAGAATTTAGAAGAAGTGAATTAAGGAAGGTTAGAAAGAAAGATCACAAGATAGAAGAAAGCAGAAGAGAGGCCAGTTAGATTAGAGAGACAGTGAGGAAAGCAGGGCATGGTGGGTGTGAAAAGGAAGAAACTCTTGGCTGGCAGTGGCTCAGGAAGGAGGAGCACACACAGAAGGCCCACGAATGACCAGGGCAGGGCTGCTGATGGGGGGGATGAGAGGGTACAGCCGTGGGGGCTCTGCACCAGGGTTGTCTTCTGCAGGCTGCTTCCACTGGCAGCCTTCAATGGGAGTCTGATTTCACTGGTCAGTGAGGGGTCCTGGGATTTAGCTCTTTAAGGCATAACATGCTGATGTAACACAGCTGTCAAATTGTGTAATTTACATTTATATAACCCCTGTTATTCCAATCTGGACTAAGAAAAGGTTTCACCCTGCCAAAACCTTTCCTACTTGAAACATGATGAAATATTACCTCACTAACACTGCATGTACTAATTAAAGTACACTAATTAGTTATTTGAGAGCCCAAAGGTTAGGCACACATGGATTACCCACTGTAATTTGTGGGGGGAGGGAGAGCACACATACCAAATAATCTTTCTAGTGTTCCCAGTGGGAACATTTCCTCCTTCCTGCCTCAAGCTGCTCTTGGCCACTTCTTTGAAGCTGCATTAAGATATGTCTACCCGATTACAAATGTAACAACAATGCCACTTGTGCTCTGTAAAATCTTATCTAGAAACTGCCCCATTATTTTTGCTTGGACCTTTTTTATCTGGGACAATTTTCTGACCTGTTCCCTAAGTGGAGGCAAGTGGATTCACAGTGCAATTCACACTGCAGCATGAGCTTGCAAACTGACGTGGTGTGGGGGCACCTGGGGCTTTGGGCAGCCTTCAGCCCTCTTCAGCTTTGGGTCTACAGCACTCTCAGTGCAGGGAGACACAAGAGCTCAACAATGCACAATGTCAAGTGATGTGGTCATGGCTGCACAGCCCTTTTCAGGACCGTGTCTACATTATTATAACTTGCATGCAATTTTCTGTTCATATTAGTCCATTGTATATAGACCCCATCAAAGAATTAGGGGGTTTGTGTTGTTGCATGTGGTACCAACTTGAAGAGAAAATACAGTATCTGAAGTATCTGCCCCAGAAAGTTTGCAATCTGCATGATTTATTTGGTGGAGAAGGAATTTATTTATTCCTTTCTGGTTCTTTGCTACCCACTTGTAAAATGTTTATGCGAGCTCCTCTCTGATGGCTAGTACTTCTTTAGCTGAATTATTTGAACTTATAAAACAAATTCTTTCTTTCACTAATGGATTTCCAGTAGTGTTTCTCACATGTTTCTCTTGAGCTCTTTCTCTCTGTAAAAGGTTCTGAGCCATTCCCACTGGGAAATCTTTATGAGTCTGTTGGAAGACAAGGTCCTGGCCCATTTTCACCTAAAATCACCATGATTTGTGTATGGCTTGAGGGCCTGGGATTTTTAAGCCACAATGGTCACTTCTCAGCTGATCCTCCCAGCAGCACCTCAGTCTGAGAGTTTTCAAGGGGAAAGAAAGTTGGGGCATAAGTTCCTCTCAGCTAGCCGAGGTAATTGAACCATGGTAATTGCCACATACTTGGTAGGACTTAGTCTGCCAAGTGCCAAATAGAAGAGAAGAGGCTGCTTCTCATACCTTTCTACCAGCCTTTTGTGAGTGGTTCACCATGGGTTGCCTACACCCTTATTTATGTAAATTATCCGTAGGTGCTGAGTGCTTCTGTCTTTCTCTTATATACAGAATGGAAACATGTAGCTACTAATGTCACACATTAGTGGGGTTACCAGAACAAGCAGAACCAAGCCCCTTCATTTCATATGTTTTTTTTTGTACCAGAAATCCTCTTTCTCTCCCTACACAACATATGTAAACACCCTGAGCAGAATATTAGTCCAGGGTGTTTCTCTTAACTTTAGTTTGCATATTTCCACCTCTGTGAGCATGAAGTCAGACAGGTCCCAAGGGTCAAAGCCAATATCTCAAGTGCCCTCTAGAAAGCACTGAAGCTACCTGCTCTTTAAAAGAGGATGGCTCCATTGTTGTATACTGCCATGTTCCCCATCCAACCCCAGCTCAATGCCATGACACTTCCCTGAAGGCTGATGTCTTATCCCAAGGCAGGTCATGCACAGATAGAAGTAAGGACTTGTGAAGAAACAGCTATCTAAATGGGATAGGGAAACTCATGTGGATGGAAATGGACTTTCATCTTCTCAAACAGGGAGTCCACCACGGTGGAGGTCACTTCATGTGTGATTAATTTTATTCCCTTATATTATAATGAAGTATGCTTTCTTTGCTCCACTTCTTTTGGTCTATTTGATTTCTCACTGATTTAAGTCCCCTTTGTAAGCTTGAAGTAAATTGTGCCCTTCAGTATTTGCTGAATTGGGGTTACTTAGCACCTTTCAGGTCTGAGCCTTAGCATGGAGTTGAAACAGATGCTGAATGATAAAATACAGACATTGCCTCAGTCTTTCTGAGTTTTGCATTATCATGGTGTCTGTCTCTAAAGGTATTATCATGGTGTATATCTCTAAAACAGCCACATGCAAAGGGATGAATTTGTTGTTGTTATCCTCTGCTTCCCAATGTAGAAAATTGTTTCTCGGAACTAAGCTTCCCCCAGAAGATTGCGTTTGGTAGATTTACTCCAGAAATTTGGCCAAGATAAATTTTGAAAGTGAAGTCATAATTTACACATGATATTTCAGGTACATGATCTTTTTTTCAAGCTTCTTTGCTGTTTAAAAGTTAAGTAAAGGTTTGTGCTTGTTTAATTTCGCTTTGATGATTGACTTTCAGGTTGAACACTGAGAAAAAAAAGAGAGAATATCTCACTGTGATGTATATGTTTACTTATGAAAAAAACCCAAACAACACACACACACACACACACGCACGCACGCACGCACAAAATTCGGGGCTAAACCCAAACCCAACAACAAAACACACCAGAGAAGTGAGGAGGAAGATTTTTGTCCCATCATCCTGTTGGAGTGCATCATTCCATGTATGGGATAAGCTGGTTGAACAGTCTGCAAGTCCTGCAGGTTTCCTGAGAAACCAAGGAAAAATATATAGAGAGCAATTTGCTGCTAGGAAGATTAGCACTAGCAAGCCCTTAGCATCAGATCTTTTTTGTGAGAGAAGCTCCACACAGAGGCGGATGAAGTTCTGGTGCAGCAGCATGTGGGGTTTGCTTGGATGCCGTTGGTACCATTCCCCGCTGTCCTCCAGACCCCTTCAACAAGGCAGAGACATGAGGAGGTCACTGGAAGGCAAGTGATGGTGCATCTCTTGATGTCCAGATCTCACCCTACCAGCTCACCTCAGAAGCATTGCCTCTGCGTTACCACCAGTTCTTCACAGTTCCCTGCTCAGCACATTGTCAACCCCTGTCCAAGGGACTCAACTCCCTTATATTATTTTGAGATCTGTAGACAGGTTAAACTCAAAACAGATGGAAGACTTGCAGCACCTAGAAGGATACAATCCTCAGCCAATTTAGGAGTCTAACTATGCCTTTTCCTTTCTGCTGTTGTGCTTTGACCTCTTTGTAGGCTAAAGCATATATTCCAATAATAAATGTCTCTGTAGGTGGGTTGACTCATAACACTCCTGATGGATGGCTCCTCACTGTCTCCTGAATTATTATGGAAAATATGGCTATATCCACTAGAAAAATGTCTTTAGTGAGTGTCTGTTAAGGTGGAGATATGAGCTGTGTGCCTGACTCTTAATTTCCTTATGCTGCTTCTGATGAACTCGTTTGTGGGAGAATGCTGTGCTAGATGTGCTTGAACTCCTCTTGCCCTGGGGATGGCCTGCTGTTCCCACCAGTCCATCCTCCTGCTCTTTAGGGCAAAGAACCAGCAAAGTGTGTGTTGTCTGATTTCACCTCCTATCTTCCACCTATTTGAGCTAATCTTTGGAAGTGTTTCATTTTCCTGATGTCACACCTTCTGAGTACTGACTGGCTCAACAGAAAAATGGCAGGGGAATACACTCCACGTAATTTATGGGAAAGTAACACAGAAGTAACAAAAGCCACTTTTTCCCTGCGGTTTTTGTTACTGTAAAATGGGACTGGATGTGAATCCTGGGTACACTTTAATAATTCCCAGATACTAATAAGAAATGATCCAGCAGCTTGTGGTACTTAAGATTTCAGGAAGAGCAACAAATGACTATGACTTCTTCTGATCCACATCAACAAGACCACAAACCACTGATCTCCAAAGAAATGGTACATCCAGAAAACCTACTAGATGGTTTTATGAAGGAGTCATTGTTTTTCAAAACAAAGTGAATGTGGAATGGACAATTTTTGGCAAATAATTACATCTGTAATGGAAAACA
Source organism: Tichodroma muraria (assembly GCA_013390105.1). NCBI lineage: Eukaryota > Metazoa > Chordata > Aves > Passeriformes > Sittidae > Tichodroma > Tichodroma muraria. The sequence continues at coordinate 3,330 of WAAG01076304.1, read as the reverse complement.
TATTGTCTCATTAAACTACGCTCTTAATCTTCCTCTCTTATTTATCAGCTTTTGGTGGAGCAGAGTCTGGGATTTATATTCTGTCCAATGTCCTACAGAACATTTGTCCAGTAAAAAAGGTCATCTGTAAATCTCACACAGGCAAGTGTAACATTTTCCTACCATAACATCATCTTTAAGAGAGGGGGGAAAAATAGACACGGCATTAAAAGTTAAAAGCTGCTGTAAACCTAAGAAAATACATTTGTTCAGCTGAGCCCACATTAAGCTTGATTTGCTTCATTTGGAAACAGCTGAAACGGGGTAATCTTGAGCTTGTAGTGAGAAATATCAATTTAACATGTAGTTGGTGTGCTAAGGGCTGCCCTGTTCCAATTAAAAATCCACTGTGTTTTTATGGTGGTATTCTGGAGGGTGTCTTGATTTGCTGATGAATGCTGACAGGACTATTAAAGCTGTGAAACAACATCACTTGAATGTGGCACAAAATGAAAGAAAGGCACTGCCATGCTGCTCTTAGGTGTTATTATCCTGATTAAAAATTGGAGCCAAAGTGAAAATCATCCCTGGGCAATGCATTTATTTTTTTATTTCTTTATCCCTTTAAAATGACTTCATGGTATTGGTAGCTGTGTTTCCTGACAGGAAACATTAAGGCACTGTGATTAAGTGAAGGAGCATTTCTTATTAACCCCTCTTTCTTGTGCCTAGAAGCACAGATGAAGAATGACTGAGTTTGCTGTGTGACAGTATGAATATGCAATGCTGGGAGCTGGACAGGCCCCTGACTGTTAACGCTTCCAGGCACTCTTGGTTATTAAAAATCCTTCTCTCAGCAGAGTTTTGAGAGTCACGTCAGCAGGCCTTTGAAATTCAATGGGGAGTCACCTGGATAGAACATAGCCTTTCATTTGTCCCCTTAAATTGCCCTGTTTTCCCTTTTATTTTTGCCATATATTCAAAAACCTAGGAGTCATTTAGAAGACGACTTGACCCACAAGCTAAGCAGCCAAGCAAGAGACTCACCAGCTTGGGGTTTTGGTGCCAAATCAAACATCTCTCAGGCCCTTCTCTGTGTCATGTGGGAACAGGCAGATTAGAAATAAAGTAGAGTTCTTTGCATAAGGTCCAAACAACACTTACTTTCTATGCATGATTATAGGGTGATTTGAATTAACATTTTTCCTGCCTCAGTTAGCACATGAACAGAGTACATGGCAGAGTTGAGCCTGGGCAGAGAACTGGGCATGGCTAGGGAGCTGGGGGCAAAAAGGGATGCTGGACAGAGATGGGGCTGGCACCAGGAGTGAATGGTGCCTTCAGCCCTGAGAGGAGGGGACCTCTTCCCAGTCTTGTAAGTAATGGCACAGCTGGACTCACCTGATAGCCAATGTAGAAGTGGGAACAAATAAGCACTCATTGTCCATCCAATCAAGATATTGTTAAACTTAACTGAGGCACAAAGGGTGTGAGGAAAAAGGTATTTAATTGTCTATACACCAGTGCCCCTAACCTGGTAATGAATTTGTCTGTATTGCTGTCACTGGATGCTGCCCATAGAACTCACATGCCTGGAATGCAAAAGCCTGTGAACATAACCTATTTAGGAAGAGTCAAGAGGGGAAGGGGAATGGCAAGCCACATAAAATGAGCTGTTATCTCCTTCTGAGTCACTGGGCTTCCTCTCCCTTTCCCTCTTTTCCTCCCCTACTCCACACCCCCACAGTTTGCACTCTGGTTTCAGGGACTTGAAAAGTGGTGTGAGGAGAAAACATCTGGTTTTGTCCCAGCAACTGACAGGTTTCCCTGGAAAGTGCATGCCTGTGGCATGAAATGCCCTTCAACCAGGTACTGGCACCAGAGAGAAAGTTGTCCCAGCAGACAGGAGGTGCCGGCTGGTACAGCTGCTTGTGGCTGGATTCAGTGTTTCTGCAAAGTGGAAAAGAGAAGGATGGGCCGTGGCTTTTTCCTTAGTGTCTCTCTAACCTTGAGAAAAAAAATTGTGTGTGTTTGTTGTTACTGTAGATTCCTGTGTACAAGAGTGTAGAAGATGGGGAAACAGCATCCAGCATGGATGCTCATCTCTTTGAAGGAGCTGCTGAAGCCTAGAGACGACATAGGAAAAAATCTGCTCAAACCATTAAAGCGTTGTAAAGAAATGTCAATTAGCAACAAAAATTAAAATTTGGTCCTGCAAGGTATTATGTGAAGTAGCTGTGCATGAGAAATGGTCTGGTTACGTCTCTTGAAGTTCTTTGTTCCTGGCATCGTTCACATGAGGTCATGAAAATTATGCCGAATGCTTTTCTATGAAAAAGCAGGAGATGCTTTTAATTAGGATTCAACAGAATTCATGAAATCACTGTAATAGGGTTTTTTAATGCTTCCTTACACTGTGTGCTGGAATGAAAAAAAAAACATGCTAGAGGTTTCAGTTTGAATAATATGCTGGATCTTCTGTCTGCCAGACAGATTTTTAATATCGTAGATTTTTCAAGACATACTGATTTTTAAATAATTTAGTGGAACTGATCACCTATATATAGTATAATAGATTTAACATTAGGGGATAGAACAGAAATAATCACAGAGCTGTATGTCATATTATCATGAAGGGCTACACACTCCTTGGGAGGGCCAGACCAGGAAGATGTGGTGGTGGAGTTGCCCTCTATGTGAGGAATCTGTCTTGGGGTGGATGACAAATAAGTAGAGAGCTTATGGGTTAGGATTAAAAGGCAGACTAGTCAGGGTGACATTGTGGGTGTTTTCTACAGGCTGCCAGATCAGGAGGAGGAAATGGATGAGGTCCTCTGGAGGCAGCTTGAAGCAGCCTCAAAGTCACAAGAAGTGGTTTTTGTAGGGGACTTTAACTACCCTGACATGTGCTAGAGAAGCTATACTGCAAAGCACAAACAGTCCAGCAGGTTCCTGGAGTGCCTTGATCACAACTTCCTGTCTCAGGCAGTGGAGGTTTCCTTGAGGAATGGTGTGCTTGACCTCATACTAATAGGGAAAGCCTTGTTGGAGATGAGAAGGTTGGGGGCAGCCTTGGCTGTAGCGACCATGGAATTGTGGAGTTCAGTGTAGGGTGAGGAGGAAGCAGGAGAGAAAGCATGCTTATAACCACGGACTTGAGGAGAGCTAACTTTAGCCTCTTTACAGATGTTCTTGAAAGAATCCCATGGCTCCAGGATCTGCAGGAAAGATTGGTAGAAGAGAGTTGGTTGATATTTAAGTATCAGTTCCTCCAGGCTCAAAAATGATGATTCCTGATGAGCAAGAAATTGGTTAAAGACGGCAAGAAACCTGTGTGGATGAATAAAGAAC
>WAAG01076301.1:2786-31239 GCA_013390105.1 Tichodroma muraria | reverse complement strand
CCGCCACAGTACAGATCACTTGTGTAAAAGCACCTCCCTTTTGTCAGTGGTCACCACCTTGGTGGGGCAACCTCTGCCCAACTCAGCTGATGTAGTGAGAGAACCTGTGTGTGCTACTACTGCTCTTGGTGGCTGCAATGTCAGCCTCACATCGATGTACTGATTGATCTTTGAATCATAGAATCATTTAAATTTTAAAAGAGCTCTAAGACCATTGAGTCCAGCCATTAACCTAACACTGCCAAGCCCACCTAGGCCACACCACGTCCCCAAGCACCACATTTACNCCACACCACGTCCCCAAGCACCACATTTACACCTCTTTTAAATATTTCCAGGGATGGTGACTCAGCCACTTGCCTGGTGAAGTACCAGTTTGCCCAGATCCTTCAGCAGAGGAAGATATCTAACCTTTTTTATATTACCTGTCAAAACAGCCTAGGAATAAAAGATCAAAAATCATTATCAAAACAGAAGAGAAGTATTTACTTGCTGTTGTACATCTGCTCCTCTGTGGGTAAGACCTATGTTTTCTCTAAGAGAAGAAACAAAGGTTTTCTGTCTCTATATGTCCTCCAAAACTTGAAAATTTTCATTTGATATGTGCAAGTTTCACAACAATACACAAAGTGAAACTGAGAATTTAGAATGAAACTGGAATTTAGAATAGCTTCAACTACTAAAATGTTCCTCCTCTCAGATTCTCTAGTTGTCTCTATGATGGTGTTTTTGTCAGCATCTGATTGTACCAGAAAAGGCTTTTGGATTTTCTTGATGCATAGAAGAGCTTCCTTATCCTAGTTTATAATCTTCTTTTTCTTCCATAAGTTTTGTGGTTTTTTTTGTGAAATGCACACACAAAAATCCCTACCGAATGTAGAGAAACAGTAAACATTTCTTATGTTTATCTATGTTTAAAAACATTTATGCACGTTTTATGATTCAAAAATGTTAGAGGCATTGGAGAAGCCCTCATACTTCAGCATGCCTGGCTTAGTGCCATGGCTTGCTTGTGTAAGCACAAGTTCACGCTATTTGTCCCCCTTTTTACCTCAGAAAGAGACTATTCGTGGGGTGCCGTAGACACTGTGGACGTTGCAGCTGAAGGTGTCTGAACCATGTTCAGGAGCAGATGATTCTTAGAGGAGAAATACCTGAGAAGAAAGGACTAGCACAGCTAGAGCTAGAAAAAATATATTTTTAATGAGAAAAAGGGGGAAGGGAGGTACCAAGGGCTGTAGCAGCAGTCAGGGAGATGAAAAAGATGCAAATTTCTTGTTGGAGCAGAGGAGGTTTCTGTTTGGTGCAGTGGTTCAACACTCAGACTGAATGAGGTCAACAGGGAGAGAGAAGCCCTGCTCAGCTGGCTGGTAGAGGAGAGGACTCTTACAAATCCCTTCCTTCAACAGCACAATGTAGTGGAGACAAGACTGACCTTTCAACAAACAGAAAGCCCTGCTTCATTTTGACCAGAAAAAAACTCTCCAAAACCAGAGATTTTGATTCAATATTACCAGTTTAAGGATATCAGAGAAATGTGAAAAAAGAAATAAGTACTGTGTTATTTCAGGTATGTTCTGTGGAGTTTATCATTATTATTTATTATTTTTCAAACCCCAAATACATTCTGATAGTTTCCTGCACAAATAAAGAAAATACAATTTTGAAAACAGTGTCTCTCTTGTGCTTTCTTGGCTACTCAGGGATTAAATATTAACTCCCTCAAATAACACTCCTCTCAGCCATTCTATTACAATTTAGTTACACCCCAAGTATGACTTTACATTTCCCTTGCTATGTGAAATTCTCACTCTGCAGATTCTATATGCTATATTTGGCAATATAATTACTGTTGCCTTAAGCACTTTTTTCCCCACAGAATATTTCTTCCTCATTTATATTATTACATTCCAAGAGTTTTCAGGAACCATAGTAAGTTTCCTTGTATTGTCTCCAAAAAAGTCTAACTTAGGCTATAGCTTCTGGACTATAATAGTGACAAGCCACAGATGTTTCAGAATTGTGTTCAGGCAACATATAAGCATAATTATTATTGTTGTTGCTGTTGTTACTGCTGTTGTTCCTATTGAGCCTCTTGGCTACAGTCACGGACAAGGTTCTATTGTGTTAGACTCTATTATCACATATAATAAAAAGACAAGTATACAATCCCAGACTAATTAATTTAGGGACTAGCCCTCGCAGGTGCTGAGCAGTCACGCTAGTTAGATGGAGCTTTAAGAATTACCTTACACAGCAATAGCAAAGACGTGCCACCTACAGCAGTTTGGAGCTACCCAGTGGTCTCCTGTGCTAATGGTATCTAGTGCGTGTTTATACTACCAACAAGTAGTTTAGCAAAGAGGAAACTCTTATTTCTTGAAGCTGTTTGGTGTTTTATTTACTGGTAGATGACCATATCCTTGTGCCTCTGTCCAGGGCAAATATCCTGAGAGCATGCAGAGCCCTTCAAGAGGACGTGACATCGGGCTTGGATGGAGGTTGCTCAAGCCCCAGGTGGTGCATTTACATTTTATGCTTTCATCTCTCTCTGGGAAGATATGTGTGTCCTGTTGGCCACGTTCCTAAATCTGCATTTAACTTATTATATGAACAGTTGATACACTTTTTCTTTGGCACTGGAACATCGAAATGATAAATGGTTTACAGTCAACTCTTTTATCTGTAAAACAGACCTACATGGCTAACCAGTGTTTCCTGCTAAGGGAAAATTAAAGAATGCTTTTCCTTGGTGTCATGTCTATGCTTTCCAACAAAGAAGGTCTCAGATTCACGTTTTGGCCCTAGATCAGCAATGTACTTGAAAATGTGCTTAACTTTAAGCACTTCCTCAAGTTCCATTGAAGTGTACTGTCAGCACTCAACAAATAATAAATCATAACAACAATTGAGGCTAATCCACTTTCCTTTCAGAAAGCTACATGATAATGCCATAGAGCAAATATTATATGCAAAAAATATTTCTTTGTGAAGTCACTCAATGGTACTTCAGCAAGGGCTTAAATGATTTGCTGAAACAGGCTTTCAAATGAGTTTATATAATACAACAAGATCAAATTGCAATGTGTGTTTTTCAAAATGTCGTCCTGATCCTGAAAATTACTAGGTGAGTAATTTAATCAGTGTTTTCTAAGTGTAAGTGTAGACTGCAATTGAAGCCAGAAGGCAAAGGTGTCAAATCCCATTAACAAATACAATAAGTAGTATAGGTGATTATGGTAGTTTGCTGAATACCTCCTGGGAGATGCTGACCTCAAGGGATTTAACGGTCTATACTTCTCAGAAGATACTTGCAGTAGCAGAAAAAAAATAATACAAAGAACTATCCTAGTCACTATTCAAATAAGAGTTTATTGTTTGTGTAGCTCGTAAGGAAAAACTGCAGTTGCAGCTCTTTGCCTCAGTGGGAGCCAAAGTTCCCAGTGTGTTACATTGCTGGAAGTATGTCTCAATTGACAAGTCCATTTTTTTTTCATTTAACATGGTCAGATGACATTTTAAAGGAATGCCTGTACTAAATAACACCAGCATTGAGGAATGGGCTAAATCAGCTTGTCTTTTGCTCCTGCTGATGCCGCTAAATGACTTATGGCTCCTAAGCTCAGCAACTGAAAACCAGACAACGAGAAAACACTGACATACCTTGCACTGCGGTGTAGGGTTTTCTTCATTCTTTGGTCTGAAGGACACTGGAGCTGTGAAGCTCACCCTGGGGAGTGGATGCAAGAAGCAGCACTGTCTGCTGCCTGGGAAGGGCAGTGGTTGCTGGAGCTGCCTGGCTGAGGGACAGGGATCCTTTGGTGTCTGCGCGGGTGCTGCTCTGGGCACTTGCAAAAGAGAAACCTGCAAAGAAAAATTAACTAGAAGCTTTGTGACCTTGTGGGGTTATGTTTGCTGGGGAAAGCTTTTTTTGCTGAGTTTCAAGCTGCACTTTTGCTGCACAAGACAAATTAGACCGCATGTGGGGACTGGGGGTTGAGCAGGAGAAGGAAGGGAGGGAGGAGGGACAGGAGTATGGCTGGGGAGTGGGATAAAAATCAAACGCTGTTGTGATTTTCTCACATGGTAATTATTTACTTTTAAACAACAATATGAAAAGCAAGCACAGCTGGAGGTTTGGCACTTCCAAAAGTATTCAGGGGCCACTTTGGGTTCCTCTGCTTCCTGAGAATATGTAGAAAAAAAATATGCAAGAAGCCTGTGGGTAAAAAATCTCCTCCTTGATCTCCAATCTGTCTCCCAGCAGCAGGCTAAGCACTGACCCTACGCACATTCTGGGGCAGGGCTAGCAGAAGCACAGCTCACTGTGGTTTGGGCAGGCAGGCGAGGCCACCACACGCTGCTGGCCCCACATGCCCATCAGCTGCATCAGCTGAAGTGACACAGTCACACTCACCTCCTGAAATTAAGGAAGGCTTACTGGATTATTTTAAATTTCTAATAAGGCATTAGAGAGCCAAGCAATGTTAAATTCAAGAGTCCACTGTGTCGGGGGTGGCATTCCTAGCTCCAGAGTATAATCTGGGAATGCAGCTGCACCCTTCCTCCAAGTGTTAGGACACGCTCTGTCAGCTGTGTCCCAGCTCTGTCCCTTTATTTAGCATTTGAGCATTGTCTGATTGTTCCCAGGCGCAGCTATGGATGCCCAAGAAAGGCTTTGGGGAAGGCAGGGTACCCCGGCAATCCACAGAGGTGGCTGAATGCATGGGTAGGGCCATGTCAGACCCACTGAGTATGGCACTGCAGGGTTAGGAAATAAAAGGAGAACAGATGATGAAAGAGCAGAGCTCAGCTTCTTTGCAGGAGCTGAATATGGAGATCCAGGGTATATTAGGAAGCATGAGTTATTCATAATTCATTGTTACTGAGGATAAGCCCTCAGGATACTTAGCTGATAAAAAATATATTGTCTCAAATAAGTGATTTGCCACATTTTGTTGGGTTTCTATAAAGAAGCAAAAGCTAAACTGTACAGAAAATAGCACATTTTGGTTTAACTGTACAGAAAATAGCACATTTTGGTTTATTCTGTTCTCTTGTCCAAAGCTAGGAGGCCTGAACATTGTTTGAACACTTGTGTTCAGAGTTTTTACTATCAGCTAAAACCATTTTTTAACTTTGTATTTCCTCCCAGAGAAGTTAAGATCTTGGGTCTGAAAAACGATATAGCAATTTTAAAATATAAAAGATCAGTTTGAAGAAGATGCTTAGTATTTAAAGATAATTAATTTTTATTCTAGGTGATCTTAGTTGTCAACAACACACTGAAATATCAGATGATTAAACAATAGATTCTTTGGCATAGAAATATCAGTATTTTAAAACATAGTCAGGCTGAGTCAACTGAAATGGTTTTCTGGAAAATGTATAGTTAAAACTCTACTGAAGTACTCTCTACTGGGGGTTCCTTCTGCTCCTCCTTTTCCCATTCCTTCTCCCAAATTATCAAAATTAATATGACCTTCTGGAAGGGCTCATAGACACTGAATGTTTTTTTTCTCATGTGAAATCCAGAAAAAAATACCTGCTCATCATTAGGTAAAGAGAGTATATTTCTTAGTGCTTATCAGAGGAGGCAACTTGAGCTAGCAGGAATTTCCTTCCAGCCTGGGTGCAATCCAAGGATCGAGGGGCAACTGCCTCCCAGTGTTGGCCTGCATAGTTCTCTGCCCACTATTTATTCATGCATGTCTAGTTTTAACAAGTACTAAATTGGGAGATTCTAAAATGTGACCCTCAGACTACTTCAAAAGTCAGATGAGCAGGGCAGGGCCAAAGGCTCTTATTGTTGCAGCAAAGCTTCCAGTCTCTTGTCCTTACTTGTTATGGAAAAATCAGCACGGATTTAGATCTCCCAACCCGGCATTACAGGGTGGGAGGGATATTGTATGAACGCAGATTCACTCTCAACACAATGAAGTAGGATGATGCTTTAAGACACAAGTATCTTTTTATTCTGCATCTGTATAGTCCCTTGCACAGTGGGAGTCCCTGGCTGACTTCAAGCCCTACTGTTTTGTGAATAATATCAACAACAATAACCATTCCAGCTATTTATAGTAGGAATGGGGAGTGTAATTGCCAGTTGCCCATTTGATAGCACAAAACTGTTTTGAAAAAGCATAAGGAAAAAAAAAATACTCACAAAGCAAGAAGAATAAAGTTGATTAAAATTAGCTTCACACCCTCCTGTATAGGTTCTTATCCATTGCTGGTTGCCTGTTCCGCTGCATGATTCCTCCATCTGTCTGACAATTCTGCCTTTACTTTCAGCCTTTATTAAGATTCTTTCTAGTAAAATGCTTTAACACTATTGTCAAGAAGATGAAGTCTTAGAAGTAGTCATCTTTAACAGATTTCTATGCTGGTAGATCTCTGTATCATGCTGAGATATGATGAAGAGGCCAGCATTTAATTTACAGATGTATAGCTTAGCCAAGTGTGAACAAATACATTTTTATTTTATACTGACAAGCATGCATTAGCTTTGAATACATCTTTTATAAGATCCTAGATCTCTGGTGATTTCTATACTTTCTCATAAAATGAAGTGAAAGATTTTATTTTGTTAACTTTTGCTGGAAACCTTATTTGCTATCCTTCACTCAACATCCTTAACTGCAAATGAGCAGCAATTGTGGAATTACCTTCCTGGACCATTTTGTGGAGTTTTGGTCACTTTTGTGAGTTGTTCTGTGCCCCCTCCACAGACTCAGGCTGCAGTGTGTAGAAATGCAATGCAGACTAAAACTAAATATTCACCTAATTCCTTTAATTCAAGGTAATTAGGTTGCTTACCTGAGTAATTAAAATGAATGTTTAATTAATAATTTTGTTTTCATGAATTATTTTTATTTTAGTTTTTTTTTTCTACAGGAAATTAAAAACTGAAATAAAATTTTCAGACAGACCAAAATGAGATTACTTTAAACCTATGCTTTCTCAAAGGGTTTGCTGTTTTAAGGGTCTCTCACTGACCTCTCACTGACTTTCTCCAATGCCATATTGTTATGTCTAATAGAAGATAAAGACAGATTAATAATAGCCAATGACTGGAGTACTGAGTCAGGACTGAAAATAGCAAGTGCCTTACCCAGGTCATGTCATATACACGGTATGCAAACTGCAAAGAGACAAAGAAGATTAGAGAGCTTAGATAATAAATAAAGAGGAAATGGATCCAGTCTTCTACTTTTAAAGCTGGATTCATTTGAAAACTCAAATGTACCAAAAATCGGAAGGAAATCAGATATGGATAGTTGAAATAAACCCCAGTTAGTTCAGGATGGAGTTCAGGGTTAGTTCAGAGAGAGTTCAGAGGAGTCTCCAAGCGTGAATTCCCTTTTCCCTTAATTCAGAAGTTCCCAGTGTGGAGCTCCTGAGCAGGAAGGTTACCAGTCCAAGCCAGAGACCAGATAAACCTGTGTTTTTCTAGTGAAAACACAGTTCACCTCATCCATGAAGGTAATTGCACTTTCTTTTAAAAAAGATGAACACAGTGTCCACATCACTGCCCCAAAATGCACCCAGAGAAAACACATTATCTTTACAAATATTTCTTATATGAGATTCACATTAAAGCATGTGACCTGAAATGCTTCCTGGCAATTGTCAGCAGCCAAAGGGCTCTTGTGAAAATCCTGCAGAGCTGCTGTGAATTTGTGTGAGGGGGTGGCAGTGACTCCCTGTCAGGAAGCAGGTTCAGGGCTAGTTAGCAAGCCCCTGAGGTGAGCTGCCACCAGCACCCCATAATAGCTTCTGTGCAGGGCACAACACCCTCTCTTCCCCATTCACGTACACAGCATATGCAGAGTGTCAGCTGTATTTCAGAGTTTGTCAGCTGGAGTTTCTCTGCCAAGAGGTCTCTAAGCAGAGTGCAGTGGTGTCTGCAGATATGCCTGCAGTGACAGACCCATAGGCTGCTGGAGATTGAATACTAAAATGTGATTTATTTCCCTTGGTAGTTCTGCATGTCTCAGTGTCTGGAATACCTATATCATTATTAATAGTGCTCAACTCTGTGTTTTAATGATCTATAGGAAACAAGGAAAAGAGGGTGTATGAAATAACCATAATTGTCTAAAAACAAACCTACAAGTTACAAAATATTTTGTTAGTAAAGTGCAAGAAGATCAAATTATAATGAAGCATAAGTTGAATGCTGGGGTGTCAGACCTCTAGGGAACAGCAGGGGTTTGACTTCCCAAGAAAGAGTTTTGGCCAGTAGTTTCTGATTCTTATGCTTACTTGGGTTGGTGCAGGAAGTGCATGAACAAATCCCATTCATAAATAAAGGGATTTGTGTGCCTGCTTGCTTCCCTCCCCCCTCCCCTGCAGATACCCCTTTTTTAAAGTGTATTCTTTTAAGTTTAACAAACATGAAAAGAAATTGTTAAACTCTGGTCATAACTAAAGGGTAAAAGTGATGTATTGTTTCAAACAGGATTTCACTCAGCATTAATAATGACAACTTGTGCCATTATTAATTGAAATGAGAATGACTGGGGAAAAAAAGAGGTGGATTTGGGGTTTTCTTTCCCTTAGTTATTGTAAGTTTTTCTCAATTTCAAAAATGAAAAAAAGAAATAAGAATAGAAGGAAATACGTCCACATTTGTGGAAGAGTTTTCATCAATTCACATTTTTGGAGGTTGCAGCAAGATGGGTGCTGGTCTCATCTCTGGGCCAACCACTGTAAAGTTAAGAGAAAATGGCCTCAAGCTCTGCCACAGGAGCTTCAGGGTGGACATCAGGAAGAATTTCTGCACTGAAAGGCTGGTCAAACACTGGAAAGCACTGCCCAGGTGACTGGTGGAATCACTATCCCAGGAACTGTTCAAGAAATGATGTGGCACTCACTTCAATGGTTTAGTTTACAAGGAGGTGGTCAGTCAAAGGTTGCACCAGATGGTCTTGGAGGCCTTCTCCAATCTTAACGATTCTATGATTCCTTCTATTCAAAATAAGGGAAGTCAATCTATTTTTTACATAACTGTCAAACTAACTTAAATTCATTTTAGGAATCTTAAACTAGGCCATCAATGACTAAAATACCTATGTATTGACCACAGAATCCAAAGATAAATTAAGCCAAATATTGTATTTTACTGTGTAAGTCACTAACAATGTTACTCAAAAGGGTGCTGGAGCATTGCAGAATCCTCGTATGTAACAAGAGCTAGTCTCTGCTGAGAGCTAAGAGTTTCAATAACACCTGGATTTTTTTCAATGATGAAGTAATATCTTAACAACTGAAATTGATTTAAAAATACCAAAAACAAGTAGTTGAGTTCAACTTTGTAGGTGAGGGCAGCAGGATTTGGTGTATAACTTATAGGGCTCTGATCCAGGAAAAAGCATAAGCAAGTGCTTAAATCCATTCCTTTCCAGGAAAGAATTTCGGCACATGCTAGATTTTAAGCATATGCCTAAAGTTAAAGTCAAACATATGGTTAAATGTTTTCCTGAATGGAGGCTTTCCCAATTGAAGGCTTTATAGGGCAACGTATGGCATTTTTGAGGAAACCTAAAGCATGTTCATTCTTCACAGAAAGACAGAGAAACAAATCTTTTTTGAAATACCTGCTTTATCGAATTCTATCAAGGAAGGATATATTTGGATTTATTGAATTCTGTCAAGGTTTAACACAAAACCTATGAAGTGCAAGAACAACAAAACCAAAATATTAATGTCGTAGGCTCATTCAATAAGTAGACACAGATCTCTAGAATATTCAAAGAAAGATAAATTAGTCCCTAATGCACTCATCAAAGGGAACAGAAATGTTACGTAGTATGTTTTGTATTAGCTTTTCACTTTGTCTCTTTTACTAGAGTTTTTCTTACATTTTTTTATGTTTGGTGAGAAATTAGGTCATGACTGCAGTCAGGGTATACACAAGATATGTAAGTCATAAATATCCCTACTGCAAGCTGTTTTCCATTCTGTTCTCAATTTATTTCTATTTTGTTAATAATAACCCCACAGCCTAATTCAGCAAAATAATGTGGTGCTTAGCTGTGACCAGACTTGAACAGATGCATGTGATGAGCTTCCGAGAAAGTGGAAGGAGCCTTTCCTTCCAGCCTCTTCCAGCTGTGGTGCCGCTGGCAAGCACAGGCTTATTCTGGAGCAGGCTGAGCCATGCACGTGGATGCTCCTGAGTGCAGGTTAGGCTGTGGCTCATGCCCTGCTGACCAAAAATTGCAGCCAAACCACACATCCTCCAGAAATCTCCCTGGTCGAGGGGAACAGTGAGAAAGGACAGGGTTTCTTCCTTTTTTCTCACTCACAAATGTTTTGGCCATGGCTCTCATATGTTCCAACCCAGAAGGTTTGGTTATTGTTAGCATATTTACATGTTGTTAGGTTCCCTTTCAAGTTGTGTTCTATTCAGATAATAATAATAATAATAACAATAATAATAACACAACAATAATAATAACAACTTGTTTCTAAGCCTTTGTTGAAGAAAACAGACATCTTTTCAAGTGTCAGTCTTACTGGATTATTCAAGAAAGCAGAGTTTTATTGTGTGTATTTTGTTCATGACCACTCCAACTAGCAAAAGGATGCCATAAGTTACATCAGACACCTCACTTCTAATTTGGCTCTAATTCACCCCAACTCAAGACAAAAAGTACCAAAGTACTACTAAGAATAACAGGGAGCTTCTCTAGTTATTATCATTATAGCACAAATAAAGCAAGATATTAAATGTTATTACTAAAAAGACTTCCTTTTTATTTTGTCCTTGCATATTTCAGCTGTGTCTTTCTTTAAAACTAATTTTTCAGGCTGCCTTTCACATTATGTATTTGGTCTCTCTTTTCTTTGCTCCCCACAGGAGATCTGTGGAGGTCTTGGGGAGCCCGAGGGACTCAGATCCAAAGATGTCTTGGGGTGCTGTGGGGGGAGGAGGAAGAGGGAATTGGTTTGCATCAGGTTTCTGAACTATGCCTTTCAGGACATATCTGTATAATAATGAAGTTTTCCTTATCCCCTGATACTTATCAAGACAAAAAGTAAATCTTAAATTCTGGCTGATATAAAATCAAGGCCCACTATGAAAATGAGTACTGTTACCGCAATAAGGAAAAGTCAGGCCTGTTGTGACAGAGACATCCATAGGAGTTATTTAATACACAGATTTAAATCAATGTCTCAATAGAAAAAAAAGGAGTTTAAATAATTTCCTCTGAAGTTTCTTACCAAAATAATGATTATACTGCTACAGTATGTCCATTCTGAGGGTTTTAGACAGAATTCCGCATCTAGACTGGAAAAGCATTCCTAATAAAAATGTGTTAGAAATGGATATATTCCTATGAAAATCTGTGGGTTTTCTCTCCACATTAGCATTTTCTGATGAAAACAGGAAAACGTTTAATCAAAAAAACATCCTGTCAGTTTCAGCTGATAATTAACATCAACAAATTAGTGTTCATCCCTCTCTACTATCCCTCTACCGCCTCAATGTCTGCAGAACAAAGCACTGCTTGCAGATGAAGTGTAAGAACACAAAATACACCTAGCAGCATGTCCTCTCCCACTTTCCTTCTCTTTCTTCCAGAAAGGAATTTGTCATAATTTCTGATCATCTTTTAGCTCACCTTCTCTAAGTCTGTTGTCTGAGCTCCCTCAGGCAGTGATAAGGATGCAGTAACACCCAAGGTACCTTCTCTTTGTGGAAGAGACAACTACAGCAGGAAGTGCAGACCCGAGGCCAGAGAATAAAGAGATCATTGTCACTGTTGCCCTTCCTCTGCAAGCACTGACTCATGGGAAAAGGCACTGGTTTTCATTTCTTTTCTCTCTCTGAACTGTCAGCCAGTCCTGTTGATGTAAATGACACATTTTGTCTTTGCTGTTTTGCTTTTTTTTTCCCTAGTGTTCAAATTCTGTCCAACTCTACCTTTGCTTCAGGCTGGGATAGCTGATTATGCTAAAATAAGGCAGGTCAAGTTGCTTAAAGATGGGGAATAGGGGAAAAGGAGACAGTGAGGACTGTAAAGGAAAAGGAAAAACTGGGAAAAACCACTAAGTACCATAAAACAAAACAAAACAGAGACAGGGTGACTTCTCGGTCATCCTGGGGTCAGAAGGCCAGAGATGTTATCAGAGTAATGAACAATCTGAGGAAAATGGAGACAAGGCAGAAAGAGGCAGAGAAAAGTGCACTGAGAGGCTGTAACAGGGAGGAGGAGTAGGCAGGAAAGGGAATTAGGCAAGGAAGGAGATATGCAACTGAGGAAGGCTGCTGGGAGGGCAGGCACACCTTGGTGGTCCTGGGATGATCTATCCAAAACTTGGGCAGGCAAAGTGAGGGATGTGCATGAAGGGAAACTGGTAGAGTAAGGAAATGTCCAGTACTTTTCTGTTCCTCTCCAGACCATAAACAACCTTCTCTACTGCTACCCAGCCCTTCAATACTCTCTATTACTGGTATAAATAATTTTCAAACCAAAATGAGGAGGAGATGACTTTGAAACTAAATATGGCATATTTCTCAAAAGTGGGATGCTTCCTGGGAGGTGAATAAAAGAGAGGTGGGGCTAGGAAGATTCTGTAAAAGAAAAACAGTTACAACAGACAAAGAGTAAATATTAAGAGGGAATAGATAAAGGGAAGAAGATGAAAAAGATAAAAGTGATGGATGAGAGGAAGAAAGGAAATAGAAGGAGCCAAAATAATGAGAACAAAGGAAAAGAATGAAGAAAGGGAAGCAGAGAGGAGAAAAACAGATCCAAATGAATACCTGGAGTTCTTAATGATTAATATATTTTCTTTTACTGAGAATAAATTTACGCTGCACTTAAATAGTAGATTGAATCACCATTTACACCTTTTCAAAACAAGGTGTCAAATTTGAGCTTTTTGGGGTTAAAGTGCTCAAACTGATTAAGATCCATTCTCAATGGGGTATGTCATGTCCCAGCTGCAAAATTAATATTTTCCTCCACTTCAGTGTACCTAAGAAGACATTAAAGTGAGTGAAAGGAAACAAATCTGCTCTCAGTTATACACCTATAAAATCATTAATACAATGATAATGTTTCACAGGTGTAACTAGATTTGAGTATTTAAGGGAATATAACCAGATTTACATTTAATTCCCAATAAGCAGAAGGTTAAAAAAAGAAAGAAAAAAAAAAGGAAAGGAATTTATTATGTGGTATCTTCAGCTATCTGTATTGCCCATGGCATGGCTATCCGTCATGAACAATGCATTCAGACTTTATAACCCGAATATTCTGCAAACGTATAACACCTTGAAACAGCAAACCAAACAATAGAACAAGGATTATTGTGTCCCTTCCTTTTCACCGGTATGCACAGCAAAGGAGACATAGGAGGAAATCAACTGTAAATGGCATCTTCAATAATGAAGGGAAAAGCTGGATATCCACAAGTCTGTTTCCTAGGCAACTGAATGGAGGGACAATCAGAATCTCTCAATTGCACCCCATTATAGATATTTTCTACACAGACCAGCAAAAGGAAGAAAAAGGTGATTGGAAAATCTTCAGCAAAAATCATCCTGGAGCACTTTGAAAGCATGGGGGAAGTGAACAGATAATAATACATGAAATGGCTGCCTACGTGTAGCTCCTGATTGCAATCTTCTTCAGAGCTTTAAGAAGAGGGATGACAGGAAAATCATGCATTTAAATAAAGGTCCCAGATTTCATCCATGACTCTCAGGATGGGGTTGCACTGACAATTATATTTTATAAGAATATCTCACAAACGAACCTTGACACTGTGTATAGAAGAATTATTCTGAAATATGCATTGTAAATTCACTCTCTGCATTGTATTTTTGCACCCCACCAATGTAACGGTCCAAGATTGTTAATATGACCTGATGAACCAGAGCTGTTGTTGATCCATTAATATCTTTTCTCTGCATAATTTATAGAATGCACAAACTTAGATGAATGAAATAAGCATATGCCAAGGGAGTTCACTTTTTTCTGCACTGGCTTATCTCTTAGTTCCAAAAGTAATAGTACATGCTTTATTCAGGAACATACTGGGGGAAAAAGATAGACATGTGAGTACTTAGAGGATAAAAATATTACAAGGTATCAAAGCTAGACAGATGAATGAATCTAGATGAGCCATATGGACTTATTGCATCCCTAAATACTAAATATTACAGCTATCTTGCCCATCCAAGGAAATGTTCTGGGTAAAGCCCAGCTGAGGAAAGCTTAAATTACTTATTACTATGCATGCCTTCACTCTTCTTTTCTGCCCTATCCCAGTAGATTTTCTTTTTTTCACTTGTTCATTTTTTGTCAGTTTTTTTTTGTGTTGTTGGGTTTTTTGTATGTTTGTTTGTTTGTTTGCTTGTTTGTTTGTTTTTTACTATGAGCCTAAGGTCTAATAAACTTCATACCAGTTTTCTAAGGCTGACAACACCAGCACAAAGTCATCGTAGAATCACAGAATCATGGAATCATAGATTGTTTTGGATTGGGAAGGGCCTTAAAGATCATCTTGTTCCAAACATCTTTCCTAATTTTAGACCAGATTACTCAGAGCCCCATCCAACATGGTCTTGAACAACTTCAGGGATGGGACATCCACAATTTTTCAGGGCGATGTTTTCCAGTGCCTCACCACTCTCACAATAAAGGATTTTTTCTTGATGCCTAATCTAAATCTGCTCTCTTTCAGTTTGAAGCTATTTCCTCATGTCACTACATACCCTAGTAAATAATTTTTCTCCATCTTTCTTGAGGGGTCTCTCTGGGTACTGGAAGGCTACATTACGTCACCCTGAAATCTCCTCTTTTTCAGGCTGAACGATTCAATTCTCTCAGCCTTTCCTCACAGCAGAGGTGCTCCATCCCTCTGATCATCTTGATGGACTCCTCTGGACTCACTCCAACAGGTCCATGTCCTTCCTGTGCTTGGGAGCCCAGAGCTGGATGCAGCACTGCAGGTGGGGCCCACCAGGGCAGAACAGGGGGGCAGAATCCCCTCCCTCACCCACTGGCCACGGGGCTTTGGATGCAGCCCAGGGCATGTTTGGCTTTCTGAACTGCAAGGGCACACGGCTGGGTCATTTCCAAATTCTCACCCACCCCACATCCCCAAATCCTGCTCAGCAGGGCTGCTCTGGATCTGTTCATCCCCTGCCTCTGTTGGCACCGGGGTTTGCCCTGACCCAGATGCAGCACCTTGCACTTGGTCTTGTTAAAGGGCATGAAATTCCCATGGGCCACTTCTCCTGCTTGTCCAGGTCCCTCTGGATGTCATCCTGTCCTTCAGGAGTGTCACTGCACCACTCAGCTTGGTGTCACCTGCAAATTTGCTGAGGGTGCACTCGGTCCCTTTGTCTATGAAGTCTTCCTTTTACTACAGATAGAAGTGCACCAAGCCAAGATGCATCCTATCACCAAACCTGTCAAACCCTTCCTTGCTTAACATTTTCTAAGGAAAAAAAAGACATAACTTATAGACAGAAACATTATATTTCCTGATTTGGACTGTAAGGGAATACATCTTTCACACTACTGCAAGTATTAGCAAGATACAGAAAAACCATTGTCAGTCCCAACTGAGTTCCTTTACTGGGGATTGCAACCAGTCCAGCACAGCAAAAGAACTGCAGAGAGGGCAAAAGATAAAAACTATCAGACAAGGCTTCTGGATAGTGGTAGGACTCCAATTTTTTTCTGGAATTTCAGAACTTTATATATTTGTGCTCTGATCTTTTCTGGTCTGATCTTATTTCTTACAGAGGAATGGTCTATTTGATGAGGGACCAAATTAAACCTCTTTACACTCTGCTTGCTTCAGGCTCTTCAGTTTCAGAGGAGGTATATTTTGGTTTATTTCAAGGGTTGGTTTATTTTTGTTGTTACTCTGTAGTTGATTGGTCTGCTTTACTGGGTGGAGTTCAAAATATTGATATGTATTGGAAACTTTATGATAAGATGGAGATAGCAAGTGTACAACACAAAATTGTGTAGGCAAAACTTATTAAAAATATAGGCAGGAAGAATATCGAATGAAACAAACAAAATATATTTGGGAAATATTATATATGGACAGTAGCTGCATGCATCTTTTTGATGTGGGAAACAGGAAAACTTTTTTTAAAGTATCAATTTTTATCCACAGCTAGAACCAAACACCAGTTTTAATGAATAATTTGACATTATTATTTTCTCTGTGAAGGAAAGTCCATTAGTTAGATGGATAGATAGATAGGTAGATGGATGGATGAATTCTGGAAAAAAAAGCTGTCTTCTGAAATGAGTTAGAGAAACTGACAAAACCTTTTTGTAAGAAAATTTTAGTCTGAAAAAATATTCCAAAACAGAAATGCACAACAGTAGCATTGCAGTTCAGCTTATATACAAAACTTCCACTAATTTCTATCTTCCCAAACACCTCTCTTATTTAATCTGAAACAGGTGGTAGAAAAACTAACATTTGGGCAGTTTTATCAGCAGCATCTCATCATACACAAAAGCAGACAAAACCAACTCATTGAACCAAACCTGAAGCTCCCCACTCACAGGAAGACAGCCCTCTTAAGTTCTCGGGAACTGCAAAATCCTCTGTATTTGATTATCTTTTCTCAGTCACTGCTATCTTAGTTTCTTTTCCAATTTGCCTGACAATCCCAAATCTGTTTCTATTTAGCAGTTTGATGTAGGTTTATGGCATAACTATGCCAATGTTGGTACAGCTTTTATGTATTAGTGGTATCCCCAAGAAAACTGTTCCCTTCATCTTCCCAGAGAGAAGATTCATGCTTAGAGAATTATTTCAGCTTTTATTATTTCCTTTTTTTTCTTGCAAAGGCACAAACTGAAATCTTGAAACTGAAGAGAACAAAATTTCGTTCAGGGTAGAAAAAGGTGTAATTAAGCATATTTTTGTGAGTAAAATGGATGAAATACAGGAGTCCATACCCTAAATATGGTCACGGAACATGGAGAAGACTGGCAAAACCACCCATGGCTCTGAACAGATTAACTTTCCGTAGCTTGTCTCCAGAAGCACAGGGCAGAATAATGGTGGTGCAGGTTGGACAGCATCCAGAGACCATCTAGGTGGAATAATCCAAAAAGCCAACTAGAAAACACTTGGGACATGTTCCTGAAAGAAAATCAAGGGAGGAAGCTTTTGGGTAGTGAAGTAGCTGGAAAGAAGTCTCATAAGAAAAGCGAGCTTTCAAATGCTGTTCTGATTATTAGGGTGAAAAGGACATTATGCACATTATTAAAAAATAAATAGTTTTGCAGTGTGCACATCACTTTTTCACTGAAATCATCAATAGACTTCCCTTAAAAACCCCTTCCAAGCTCCTCAAGGCTGGCTAGGGTTCTGTGCAGGAAGGATAGTGCTATTAGTACAGCAGGGAATGGATTTGTTTCCAGTGTACCTGGCAAGCATCTGTACAGACACATGATGACATCAGTCACAGCCAGGACCACACAAGTATATTCACATGTAGCTGTAAGTTTATTGGACAGCCAAGACATATGGTTTATACCCTTCTCCCTCTCAGTCAGGAAAGACTTCAACTATTTTTAAGCTTGGATATGCATACGGCCAATGTAAGGGTATTCCTTGTGCAGGAAGGGAATACTTAAATTTCTCAACATGCTGTCTTTATTTCTAGCAGTTTTCTTTTTCCATTGTGCTTACTCACTCTTTCCCTGGAATAGTGAAGGGCCATCCAGGAACTTTTATAGTCTCTAAGGTTTTTTGATTTTTGATTTTTGACACCTACAAAATCACAAAGTTTATTTGTTCATGTACATTGTGAAGTGACCAGCTGGGACAGTGTGCTCACACACATGCAGTGGTGCACACTCAGATTGGTAACGGCTGTTTAAGCAGAGCAGTAGGGGGAAAAAGCCTACAATAAAGAATATTTGCACCAAGGTTTATTATTGCACCAAGGTTTAATATTCCTACAACAAGGAATACTAAACCACCTTCAGACTACTGTTCACTAACCACAAGAGTTAAGCAGCAGTGGAGAGCGAGCAAATTCGTAATTCTCACAGTTGTCTAGAAGTTAAATTCTAAAACAGAAAAAGTGGCTAAATCCTTTGCATAAATTATTGCCAGTTGTCCATCTAACTTTTGTTACAATAGGAACCATGACAAAGACCTTGGAAACCATGATTCGTGAATTTTCCAGGAGCACCCAAGTGCATCATCCTCTGAAAAGAATATAAAGGAGGAAAGTTTACATTTGTGAAAAATGCCAGCCACTGGCATGCTCTTTTCTCACTTCTTTAAAGGAAAGTAGCAGTAAAGCAGAAAGTATCTACATTGAGGAGACAGTGACTGTCAGTCATTAAATGACTGCCTCGGGTTGTGTCAGTCTTAATGCTGTATATGACTGTACCGAAAGAAACCAGAGTGACAGTTTCAACATAACCTGTCCTTTAATAAGGCATAATTGTACAATATGAAAATACATGCTTTAACTGTTCATTTTTCTCTTTTTTTCTTTTTTTTTTTAAATGAAGCTGAAAGTTGAAAAGAGAGTGGAAATCATTTAGCTCCACACAGGATGCCTTTGCTGATACTTTCTCAATGCCTGAGAAATACTTAGAAAGAAGAGTACTAGCTGACTATATTCCCATTTCCCATTTTCAAGCAAAACTACAGTGATTCTAGGCTGCTTCTTTAAATTTATTTTCACTTGTTGCATCACCTCAGCGTTTCTTATTTTTTTTTTAAATAAAGTGCTTTGATACAATGATAGGGAGTTGTGGCTTAGTATTTGTCATAAGGCACCTTGATCTGTATCTCTACAGTTCTTGAGAGATTTTGGAAAGATGACCTTATGGCACAAATAATGAAATTACCTGTTGATAAAAACTACTCATAGTCAGTCGCCAGTCAAACGGCTCAGGCTAGATTAAAAAAAATCTTACGGTGATATGAAAACCAGCTTACTGAATCCATGACTTTTTTACCCATATGCTCAAAGATTTGTTAGAGGCAAGGTCCTTCAGACTGGGCCCTGTACAGTTGTTTTTGAAGTTTTTAAGAAAGATCAGAAAGCTCACACTCACAGTGGCACTGATGAGAGTACCCCTCAGAGACTGATCATTGCTCAAACTGTATTTTCTTTGTGCTTCCTCCAGCAATTAAACTCTGGGTAACTTCTCCTGTTTTAATTTATAACTTCTGATATTCCAGAAAATGAAAAGCTTTATAACAGCTGCTATTGTTTCATTTTAATACAGCATAGTAACAGGTTTTAAATGACATTATTATTTATAGGGGCATGTTTAGATATTATATCTATGTATAAAAGTGTGTTGGTTTCATCATTCTATTCATGCCACCAGCTCCCACTGTTTTGCAGCTAACTTTAACTTCCCACTTTCTATTCCATAGAGCTTATAAATTAATTAAAATTAGAAACTTTTCAAAGCTGACCCTGATTTTTCTTTCCCAAGAATTCATAAGCTAGCCTTGCATTTTATTTGTCTGTATTTTGAGATTACTGTAATGCACATTACACCAGAACACAATAGGTGAACACTTCTCCAAGCAAAAGGAATTGGTAGCTGCTGTCCCGTCCCTACATTCAGGGGCTTAGTCTTTCAGTGAAATTCCAGACTGCTGTCTTAACAGCTTTCAGGATGAGCAGCCTCCAGAGACGAAGGATGGAGGCGCAGAGTTGGGTGGGTTCACGTGCCTGTGTGTGTCAGATCAGCTGCCAGGCACGGCGGCTCTCACAGCGCCCGAGCTCGGCATCAGAGCACACTGCTCTCTCTTTGTCCGGGAGACTGGAGCTCTCGTGCATCCCTAAGCCTTTTGCCAGATGGATGTGCAATAGCTCTGACAGATCCCAGGGCACAGCTATTACCCAAATACTGGCAGAATCAATGGCTTCTCCAGCAAGTGGCAAGAGTAATAAAACCATCTGGCTTTTCAGAGCCCAGCAGGACAGCAGCTCATGTGTTTATACACACCAGTTGCCTGTTTTGCCATACAACTCTTCCTGTTATAGAGAGCTATCCTGATACTTTCTATGAAATTAAGATACAGTTTATTCACATATCTCATTGTGATCCTTTGCGGAGCAGATTTTTTTGAAAGTTGATCCAAATCTGGGACAATGTGATTGCAAATACTTTCACTACATTGTTAGTGATAATACCTCTGAGCCACATACAAGTATAGCCAGGACAGAAACGAAGCCATTGACTAACCGGAGCCCAGAGTGTCAGAATTGTATAAAAGTTCATGAAATATTGCCAGAGTAGACTTCTGAAAGATAAACAAAAATTGCTTAGAGTGGTGAATAAAAAGAGTGGAAAACATTAAGCTTTAAAAATAGAACTGAAAATCAGGTTCATAAGGTAATACCTTTGAAGGTATTTGAGAAGCGAAATCCTTCAACAAGACTGGAATTTAATCATGTCAGTCTTCGGATTACAGGGGAGTGAACAAAAGCTACAAAAACAAATCCTGCCTTAGAAATTTGAAATGTTTCTCCTGAAGATCTTAGTGTATCAGTATCTCATTTGATATGGATTCTGTAGCTGTATCTAAGTCTAATTTGAATCTGCCATAATAATTTTAAAAGGACTCCATAACGTAATAATTATTATGCTAAATGAGAGTAGAACTTTATTTAGGCTAAAGCCATATATGCAACTATGGACAATTCTATAAATTTTAAGACAAGAAAAGATTAATCATTGACTCTCTGCTAATCCGTGACAGGTGAACTATAGCTGTTTCCAACAGTGATTTGAATGACAGTGTCTTTTACACAGACAACTATATTTAGTAGGATGATGGTAAGGGTAGACAATATTATCTGAGAACAGAAAATCTGGGAATCAGTATTTGGAGTGTAAAATTGCCAGACTAAAAAAGAAAATTAAAAGTCATCTTTTTTAAAAGGTAAAGGTTCAACTGGATTTTTAGTCCTGAAGTTAGTCTGGCTTAGAGAAGAAAGCTGGTTGAGGTTACCTCCAGTAGTCCCTTCCTAATGAAATGTTTCTGGGGTTTGGTCCTGTCAGTGATCCTGTGAATGCAAGAGTCTACCACATAGTCTGTCAGACATTGTGGGGCAGTGAGAACATGATTAAAGGCCAGATGTGTTAGATGCCAAAATAACTGCTGTACAGCTTTGGAAAATGAAACCCAGAATAGGAATCTTGAAGCTGTTTCCAAGGTATGTCTACCATTAAAAAAATAAACCCATAAAACTTTCCTAGCCATGTGTATGCACCCACAGCATTCCTGCTCTTTCCTGATCACTGCCAAGGCACCCTGCTCTGACCCACAGGGAAAAAGCATCTGCACACCAGGCAGATAAAAAGGTTATTTGGGGAACCTGACATAATCTGTGAATTACCAATGAGTTAATTGTATGCACATATTCTTTTTGTTAATAGAGAAATTTGAAAATTTAAATATAAGTTAAATTTTATAAGTTTAAATATAAGTTTGAAGATTTAAATATATTTCTCAGAATTTATTAACTGGAATATCTTTCGCTTTTCCTGATGATCATTCTCAAATTTACAGAGCTGTATTGGAGTTATCTTTGTTTATAGGTCATGTTTTCGAGCATAACCTCAAGACATTTGTATTTGAATGCTACAATCCATCATTAGGTAAATTATGTGGCTTTAAGGGACTAGTCAGTTTCTAGTGAAAATCCTTGAAAAGTGCATTTTTTAACACAAGGGGATTTACTTGAAGCGTAAGTCTGGGTCCCTACCACTAACTCCTGGCACAGAGCATACAGATTCATGGCATGGCTGGAGCCTATGATGTGTAATTCCTCATAAAGAAGGACAGTGTTTGCTCCTGAGTCTCATGTGAGCTGAGCATCCCAACCTGGTTCTGCCAGCCACTTGTTCTGTTGTTAAAACTAAAGTGGGCAAAGATCTTTCGGCTGAGTCTCACTAGATTCTTATTTACTTTTCTCATAGTTCTAGTTTATCACATTTCTAAAAGTAAAAGAAGCTACATCTGAAGTGATTGCAATCTCAAATAATCTGAACTGGCAATCATCTCAAAGGTAATTATTCAAATCTGCTATTCATACCTCACTGTTCTGGGCCAAGGTTATTCTTGTAAGACAGGCGCTTCTAAATTCACTCAAATCAATAACAGGAAACACCACAGTTTTGAGACTTTTTTCTGCTGCTTTCAGCTAATCTCTATGGTTTCTCTACTTTATGGTAACTTGGCTCCTTTTTTTTCCTTTTCCTATAATTTTATTGCTTTCAAAGGCCATTGTTGATAATTTACATTGCTCTCCAAGGCTAAAATGCACCCCTAGGTTTTATTGATATTGATACTGTAGCTGGGCTTCAATGGCACTGTATTAATTTGCTGAATTATGCCTGTCTTTTGAAGAAAGACCTGCTTTAAACTGACCAGGAAAATAGAGACCTCTCACAGTAATTCCTAGATGTCATTCAGTAGCCGGTAATCCTAATTCTGAAATTAAAATCTCTGGCTGCCCTCTCAGACTGCTAGTCATCACCCAAAGAGCAGGACTCAAAAGTCAAGTGATGCCAGAGGGTTCAAGAAGATGGATGCCCAAACTCTACAGATACTGACAGTATTGGATCTTAAAAATATTTTATTTCCAAAGAGTATTGACAATACCCATTGTTTTTGCTCATGTTTCTAGTAAAGTCATAACAGTTATTTTACAGGATGGATTATTTTCCACAGAAATAAAACTGGCAGAAGGGAATAAAAATATGCTGATTTACAAAGGAAGAATATTATTCAAGAAAGTGTGCAACTCTTGGCCCTTCATTTGGTCCTCTGTCACTCAGAAAGTCAAAGCTGTCAAGCAGCAGCACAGGGTTCATACTCAGTGTATCCTTTTAACTTTGCAGCATCTCCACTTGCACTGACATCACGCTCCTCCCATCAGTATCAAAAGTGTGAGCTAAATAAGAATTTGTTTCCTGACAGAAGCATCTCTTAGATGAAAGAGCCCCATGTTAACATTTAATATGCCAGCCTTACTACTCCCTCTGTGTTGATGGCTGTTAGGATTGTGAGTAGCATTGAAGGCTATCACTAAAACCCTTCCTCTCCACTAAAAGCAAGACTGACATGGCTTTCTTCCCACTGACAGCATCCTTCTTTGTTTAGAGCATGGGTGAGAGCTGGGCTTCCTGCAGGCAGAGTGTGCAAATGCACTCCTGCTGAAGAAAGTAAGGAGCAAGGAAAGGATTTAGCCTGAAACAGTTCATTTCCTGGCCATCTCCTGGGGCAGCACTCACACATGCTACTCTTTATTTAAGAGACTTCAGCCTTACATGTTAGTCTTTTATTCAGAATGACAAGATTGCAGCCAAAAGTAGTATGAGATAATAACAGGTATCGCATACTGCTTGTGGTTTCATAGTATCCAAAGTCTGCCAGACTAGCTGGATTATGGGCATTTTAAAGTTAATAAAACCAATTTGTTTAAAAAGAAATTACCCATTTGGCTCTTGTTGATCATCCAGTTGGTCTTATTTTTCCAAGAGGCAGAACACATCTGCATCCAATTAGTATATTAGCTAGAGTGCCTCTGCACTGCTGCATTACAGTTCCTGTGCATGGCTTGAAAAAATATGTAGGATGTAAACTCTTCTCTCATCTTGTTGCAAATCAGCAGAAGCTCTAGTGGAGCCACAGGACCCAGGGGGTGGGGGAGAAAGAGGGGCTTGAGTGTGGGAGTGAATACCAACAGGATTTGGCTCTGCTCCTTGAGCTCATTTAGGTTATTTTTGTATTAAAGGTAAATCTTACACTTGGTTTTTGACATAACAAAGTAAAAAAGAAAATCTCTACTTATTTTAATGGAATATAATTTAGGCTTCACATGATCATAAATAGAGCACCATTAGTACAAAACAACAGTACATTATTAGTTCAGTGCTCATGTCTGCCTTCTCTTCATCCTTCCTAATCCTGCTCGGGTAGTCAGAGACACATAAATATCAATTAAAGACACAACTAATATAATTAAACCAAAGGAGCAAGCTCCTTCAATGGTAGTTTGTGTTTAACCATCTTATTTATGGTATAACCTCACTCTCTCTTTCCAAACATCATGGTCAGCCTGAGAGCTGTCACTGCAGCTGCTCCAGGCTGAAGGTGGGGAGTGACAGGAGTCAGAGATCTCATGGCTGTGCTGAGGGTTGAGCAGCATAATAATAATACGGGGATTTGAGAAAGCTGTAAGATGAGGAAAGCTTCAGGCTTCAGAGTGCATTTTTAAACACAGGAGGTTGAAATGACACAAATGGTAGTCCCCAAGGCTTCATCAGAGGATGAGATAGAGAGGTGAACAATTTCCTTGCTCCAGGTGAGTCTGCAGAGTACAGGAGATGACCTGCCTCCTTTGCCCATCAAGGCAGCAGCATTCTGTGAGCACATGCAGAGCCTGTGGATCTGACTGCAGTGAGCTGACATGCTCTCCTACTGACAGGCCCCGGGCTGAAATGCCTGTCCCCTGGTGTGGGTTGACACTGGTCAGATGCCAGGCAGCAAAGAAAGCCACTCACTCACTCCCCTCTACAGCTGGAAAGAGGAGAGAAAATTTAATAAAGGGTTCATGGGTTGATGGAAATAAGGACCAGGAGAGACTGCTCACCAAACGCCATCACAGGAAAACAGGCTCAACTTCAAGAAATGAATTGAGTTTATTGCTAACAAAATCAGAGCAGGAAATGAGAAGTAAAATAAGACCTTAAAAACATCTTTCCCCCTGCCCTCTCCTTCCAGCTCTACCTATTATCCCAGTGGTGCAAAGACACAGGGAGTGGGGGTTATGGTCAGTTCATCACCTGTGGCTTTCCCTGCTGCTCAGGGAGCGGAGTCCTTCCCCTGCTGCACAGTGGGGTCCCTCCCACAGGAGACAGTTCTCCGTGAACTTCTCCAGTGTGAATCCCTCCCACAGGCACACAGTCCTCCCAAACTGCTGCAGTGTGGGTTGCTCTTCCATGGGGTGCAGTCCTCCAAGCGCAGGCTGCTCCATCCTGGAAGCAGGGCCCTCTGTCTCCACCAGGTCTCCCACTGGATCAGTGTGTCCTACAGGAACCCACCTGCTCCAGCATGGGCACCTCCCCATGGACTGTGGGTGGATCTCTGCATCCCTGTGGATCCCCATGGGCTGCAGGGGCACAGCTGCCTCACCATGGTCTCACCACAGCCTACACAGGAACCTCAGCTCTGGTGCCTGCTGCACATCCTCTTCTTCCTCCTTCTGCACTGACCTTGGTGTCTGCAGAGCTGTTCTGCTCACGTGTTCTCACTCTGCTCTTCTCTGGCTGAAATTAAAACTGCACAACAACCTTTGTTTTGATTTCTTCTTAAGTATATTATCACAGAGGTGTTACCAACCTCTCTCATTGGCCCAGTTTTGGCCCATCTTCTGAGCCATCAGGGATTGGCTCTGCCAGGCATGGTGGAAGCTTCCAGCAGCTTCTCACAGAAGCCACCCCTGTAGCCCCTCTGCTACCAAAACCAGGCCATGCAAAACCAATACACCCCCACCCAACCTCTCTTCTCCAGCCTCTCAAGTTGGTGATTCTCTTTCAGTATTTCTCTCTGGCACACTGCTCTCCATGCCACAAGATAAGTAAAAATAAATAACTGTATAAATTAAAGAGCAGGGCTCAGTTGTTGCCTGACTGGAATTGCTTTTCCATGTGTGCTTAGGGCAGGGTGAGGACTGGAATAACCACCTGTGCTGTGGTGGACTCCTGTGTGGATCTCACAGGTGCGCAGCTCTGGAAAGCAGAAACTCACCCTTGGATGCCCATGCTCACAGAACATACAGGCTTCTCCCAGAGCAAAGGTCATGAAGGCAGCCCCCTTCAACATGTGGCAAAGAGAAGCCACTTCTTTAAGAGGCTCTAAGTCAGTTTTTATGTTGGGCAAAGGCTGATGTTGCTCAAGGCACAGCATCTAAAATTCAGATTCTGATAAAACATCTATCAGACTTCCTGACTCTGAGTGACTGGAACACATGCTCTATCAGGAATGAAAAAATGTTGGGAGGATGCCCTGAATGATTGAGACTTCTAGCAGTGTGGAGATCTAAACAGTTTTACTCTTTACTCTGATTGTGCAATCTGGATGAACATGCAAAAGAAAAGTACCAGAAGGTAACATTATTTCTGACACCATCTGGTGCTACAAAATTTTGGGAGCAATTCAGATGCTTACATGTAGGTTCTTTGTGCCATTTTAGACACTGTAGGATACCCAAGGGTGATCATTCCACATTGAATCATTCTCCTGGGATTTTTAATACGTTTCAGTTAATACTGGTGAAGGAGGCCAAGAATGAAACTGATGGTATAGTTACAAGCCCAAAGCAGCTAAGGCATATATCATGGAATAAAAAATTGCTACCTTAAACAATCTAGCTCCTTCAAAAATTATCATGGAAGCCATAAAAGTAGTCCCTTCTTCCAAACCTTGTAGAGGGTGAAAGATTGTCTGTCCACAACAAATGAGCCCCAGAAACAACAGATTTACCTGCTGCTTCACAGAAGGCTAAGAGAAACACTGCGGTACACAAAGCAGCATGGGATAACTTGAAGAACATGTCTTTTTTGAATGGAGGTAAGTGTGAAAATGTTTGTCTTCCTCTACTGACTGGCTTACAATTACAAGTTTAGGCTAAAAGGTCTGACTTTCAGATGGCTGATGGTGTGTTAGAACTTTCCCACCAAAGGAGCACCACTTCACTTTAAATTATAGATATCAGAGAGGACACACAGTTTTAATGTTCAATTTTCCTTTCTCTACTTGAAAGGGGATGATGTGAAAAGCTGTAACTTTGAAGGCTGTGAGGCAGCTGGACCAGCTGTGCTCCACAGAGGCTCATGTTCTCCAGGGCTCCTGCCTGGAAAGCCGCCACTGCAGGAAGCCGACCTCCACCAGTCTCCTCGCCTCTGAGCAGTTACTAAACACGAAAAGTAAAACTGAAATCTTGTTCCTTTTGGTTAAATGAATTTCCTGATAGGTGTCAGGAAATGTCTGAAATGCAAAGTAAACTGTTGTCCTTTCTTTCCTCGTAGTTTTCATAACGAACTGTGGCAGACAAGAATATTTAAATATTTTTATAATTTTTTTTCTTTCTTTCAGTTCCCACAGGTATTCACATAGAAACAGGGCCAAAAAATCATTTGAACAAGACTTCCTCTTCTTTCCATGTCGGATGGTGTGCATTAAATAGTGCAAAGTAGCTCATGTTTGATTCTGTATATACCTGAATTTAGTTGAGTGTTGGGTCATGCATGCCACAGTCTGCTAAACGCAGTGGTTTGTTTAATCTTAAATTAAGGCAGACTGGCAAAATTGAATACAAGAAAAGTAATTCTCATGATTCTCATGACCTGCTGTAGGCGTTTCCACGGAAATGCATCTAACCTATGTCTTTGGATTCATGTAAAGAATTCAAAAATTCCAAACGCTCATTCAGGGAGATGGGGGGAAAAGAACATTCAAAATAAAAAGTCGATAAAAGAATATTTTGGTTGCTAGTTAAAAATAGCACCTGTCTCAATCGGCAGCTTTTTTTTTTTTTTTTAATGGGAGGAATGGATAGAACAAAAGCCAAAAGGAGAAATTTTTCAAGGCTAAAATATAATTATTCCATCAGTTTTTATGCTATGGAAATGAAGATTTGCAACATGCACACCAGTTGTGCCTTTACATTTCTTTTCTGGAGTGGACAAGATGTGATCAAAGGAAGAGAGAAGGACAGAAAAGGTATTTTGAACATGCTTCCATCAAATTCCAAGGTTATCTCCTTGAGAATATCTATCTTTGTCCCATCAAAAAAAAAAACCAAAAAAACAAAAAACAAGTAAAACCCCTAAGTTATCTTTCAGAATTTTGTTTTATTCTACAAAATTTTATTGTTCAGTCTTCTTTATACACATGAGACTGCATTATGTTTTTAAAAAGTCTCTGTCGGGACATTACTAGAAAGTTGTAGTTTTCAATTCTACATTTCAAATTTAACGCCTTAAAATTATATAAACTTTTTTGTTGCTGAATCCTACCTAAGTTCAGAAGAATATACCTAATGAGAAAGAATGGTTTTAATTAGTTTGAATAGCACTTTAGGAATAGGAATTTATACATAGCTTTAGTGTATGGAGATTGCATTGAAATTCCCTGGGCATAAAAACAAAATTAGGAGGTACAAACTAGAGGTTAAAAATAGAAGTGCCTGTGTGCATGACTGATTTTTTTTCTGTTAGCATCAATGATGATTCAGATTTGAGCATTTTCCTATTAGTAGAACCCCCTTAAAAAGTCATGAAATTAAAGAGCAAAATAAGACTGATTTTCTTGTCCAATGATGCTCTGAAGAAAAAATTATGATGATAACTCATCATTGAGAAAACCACATACCCTTAATGGAAAAAAAAAA